>JAOTQR010147720.1:0-19654 GCA_025774065.1 Solanum ossicruentum
GTTTTCTTGCATGATTTCTTCTTTATATTTCATGGTTTTATACTAGCATTACACACCCTCTAAGTGTTTGATAAAATGTCCGGATGTAGTTTCTTGAGGAGTTAAAGGTCCAAAGTATGAGATATGATATGATTTACTATATGATGATGAAATAAGATTATTTGTATGATATACTCTATATAAAGTGTTGCATTAGACCATACCCGATCCGGGGGGTGACAAGAGCCCGGGTACCCATGGTGGGGGTTTGTACTCATCAACTATGTGAAGGGTTTGTATTTCGCAACTGTGGTGATAAGGTGTGATTATCATCAACCATGTGAGGGGTTTGTACCACACCACTGGGATGATCGGGTGTAACCATCATCAACCACTAAGGGATTTGTACCTTGAAAATCTAGCGTGGTTTTTTCTACACATGATATCCTATATGAGAATGAGCTACTTAAGCATGTTTTACTTATGCATTGATCATACATACCATGTTGTTATATTATGCCTATTGTCTATTACTATGCATTTTGACTATGATGCCTAATCCTTGTTGCATTGCAGCCTACATATTTAGTACATCCAAACGTACTAACGCATACTTTGCCTACATAATATCACCATGTAGGGATCAAAGCCCAAGTTGATCATACTTCTCCTCTACATGGCTAGTTCAGTACTACTCAAGCTAGTTGGTGAGTCTTCTACTTGGAGACCTTAGTATATGTTTCACTTATTGTGTATTGAGACTCTTCTTTACTTTCTATTTTGACTATGAGGGCGAGCCCAATTGGTTTGTTTTGGCCCCCGCTCTTATCTATGTAGTAGAGGTGTTGTTGAACATGCTATGTATCTATAATATAAGCTTTGACTCTTTTGTGTCTTGATTATGATATTGTGAAAGCTTTTCCCTTAGTCTCATTGCCCCCAATTCTTACTCTTTTATGTTATTTGTATTGTTTCCGCGACCAAGGATGTGTAATGATGTTCTAAGAGGCTTGCTTGGGGTCCCTTTGGGTACCCCTCGTTCCGTGTCACATCTAGGACCTAGGCTATGGTTATGAAAAACTTGGTATCCGAGCACTAGGTTGATAGATCCTTGGAGTCCAACACATCGCGTCGATTAGAGTCCTATTCATAGTTGTGAAGTGCACCACGAATTGGAGGCTATGAGACGTTTTAGGAAATGTTTCCCTTATTCATGTTCTACATCGTGTTATAGAGTTATAACAAGTTTTTCCCCGTAATGATTATTTTTTGCTATGATAGATCATGCCAAACACTAGAGGAAGATGGGCCTAAACTCCTAAGGAGCAACCTACCAATGTTGAGCTCCGGGATGCTCTCACTATGCTTGCCCAAGTTGTGGCCAACCAAGTCAATCAAGGGGCCCAATCACCTCATGGTACTACTTCGGGGGCTAGAGCAAGAGACTTCATAAGGATGAATCCTCCAGTTTTCTATGGGTCAAAAGTGGATGAAGATCCATAAGAGTTCATTGATGAGGTTTATAAAATTTTAAATATCATGGGTGTTGGGCCGAATGAAAAGATGGAGTTAGAGGCATACCAACTCAAAGGAGTTGCTCAAATATGGTATGATCAATGTAAAGGTGAGAAGGGAATTGGTAATGTGGTGCTTTGGGAATATTTCAAATTGGCTTTCCTTAATCGGTTCTTCTGTCTTGAGCTCAGCGAAGCTAAGATGATAGATTTCATGAACTTTAAACAAGGTGCCTTGAGTGTGAGGGAGTATGCCCTCAATTTTAATCAACTTTCAAAGTATGCTCCTCATTTTGTGGTCGATCCTAGATCTAGGATGAATAAGTTCGTGATGGGGGTCTCCAATTTGGCAAGTGAAGAATGCCAATACGCCATGCTAATTGGTGACATTGACTTATCTCGATTTATGACCTATGTCAAGCAAATGGAGTAGGAGAAATTGAGGAAGAGAAGAGGGCATGAGGCCAACTGGGCCCGATTTGAGGGAAAATTCCAAAAGGGTGCTAAATTTCATCAAGGCCAAAAGCCTACTCAGTCTGCTTATAGGGGGTTTACCTATGACTTCCCTAAGCCTCAAGGTGTTGGTCGTGTGGCTCCTAATGATGTGCGCCCTAAATATGGAAAGAGTCATGGAGGGCCATGTTTGAAGGGTTCTAATGCATGCTATGATTGTGGGGAGCTTGGTCACTAGAAGGTAGATTGTCTAAGAAACCGTGGAAAGGGCCGGGGTGCAAATACGATTCCATTGGGTATAGGTGGTCCTCAAGGTGGTGCCCCATGGTACAATCGATTTTATGCTCTACATGAGAGGCAAGGGGTTGGTGAGGTTCCCGAGGTCGTTACCAGTATGTTGAAAATCTTTGACTTTGACGTGTATACTTTGATTGATCCGGGTTCCACCCTTTACATTGTTACCCCTTTTGTTGCTAGAAAGTTCCATGTTGACCCCAAGTTATTCCATGAGTCATATAAAGTGTCTACTCCCATTGATGCCTCTATTATTGCTAGGAAAGCTTATATGAGTTGTCCTATTTGTATTTTGTATAAGTTGTTGCTTTGTGATCTTATTGGATTAGACATGGTAGATTTTGATGTCATTCTTGGGATGGATTGGTTGCATGCCTACTATTCTTCTGTTGATTGTAGAACACATAGGGTCAAGTTTAAATTCCCTAATAAACTCGTACTTGAGTGGGAAAGTCAAGATGTGGTGGTCAAGGGTAGATTCATTTCATTCTTTAAAGCCCATAAGTTGATTTCTAAGGGGTGTTTGTATCATCTTATGAGGGTTAAAGATGTAGAGTCCAAAGTCCCTTCCATTGAGTCGGTCTCGGTTGTAAATGAGTTTCTTGATGTCTTCCCAAATGACCTTCCCGGTTTCCCTCTTGAAAGGGAGATAGATTTTGGCGTAGACCTCCTCCCCAATACTCAACCTATCTCTATTCCCCCTTACAGTATAGCCCTGGCGGAGTTGAAGGAGTTAAAGGAACAACTGAAAGATTTGTTAGAGAAGAGATTTATTACACCTAGCCAATCACCTTAGGGTGCTCTGGTGCTTTTGAAAATAAGAAGGATTGGTCACTTAGAATGTGCATTGACTACCGGCAACTCAATAGGGTCACCATCAAGTATAGATATCCTCTTCCAAGGATTGATGATTTGTTTGACCAATTGAAAGGGGCTAGCTTCTTTTCTAAGATTGATCCTCGTTCCGGGTATCATCAAGTAAGGGTAAGGGAGTGTGATGTTCCCAAGACGGCCTTCCGGTCTAGATATAGGAATTATGAGTTTGTTGTGATGTCTTTTGGGTTAACCAATGCACTGGCCATCTTCATGGACCTAATGAATAGGGTCTTCAAACCTTACCTTGATTCCTTTGCTGTGGTCTTCATTGATGATGTTTTGTTCTATTAACATAGTAGGGAGGAGCATATGCGGCATTTGAGGGTTGTGTTACAAGGATTGAGGGACGAGAAATTATATGCCAAATATGACAAGTGAGAATTTTTGTTGAAGAAGGTTGCATTCTTGGGTCATATGGTGTCGAGGGATGCTATGCAAATGGATCCTAAGAAAACTAATGTGATTAGAAATTGGCCTGGACCATTGACCCTGTCGGATATTAGGAGCTTCTTGGGCCTAGCGGGTTATTATAGAATGTTTGTGAATGGTGTATCCTCCGTTGCATCCCCTATGACAAATTTGACTCAAAAGAAGGTTAAGTTTGTGTGGACCGATGAATGTGAGAGGAGCTTCCAAACATTGAAAGATAAGCTTGTGTTCGCTCCTATATTGTCACTACCAGATAGGCTGGAGGGATTTGTGGTGTATTGTGATTCTTCCCGGGTTGGTTTGGGTTGTGTGTTGATGAAAAATGGTAAGGTCATCTTATGCTTCTACACAACTCAAGGTACATGAAAGGAACTACCTTACCCATGATCCAAAGTTAGCTGCCGTTCTGATTGCATTGAAGATTAGGTGTCACTAATTGTATGGGGTGCATGTGGATGTGTTCACCGATAATAAAAGCCTCCAATATGTCTTCACTCAAAAGGATTTCAACTTTAGGCATAGGAGATTGTTAGAACTTCTTAAAGATTATGATATGAGTGTGCACTATCACCCAAGTAAGGCAAATGTGGTGGCGGATGCTTTGAGTAGGGTGTCTATGGGTAGATGGGTAGCTTAGCCCATGTTGATGGTGGTAGGGAGATGGCTAGGGAGGTTCATCAATTGGCTAGATTTGGGATTAGGTTAGAAGAGGTTAGTGATGATGGTGTTGTGGTTGTTGATGGGTCTAGGTCTTCATTAGTTGATGAGGTGATAGCAAAACAAGATCTTGACTCCTCTTTGCTTGAATTAAAGGCCTTGGTGAAAGAGGGTAAAGCAGAGGTTTTCTCCCAAGGGGGAGATGGGGCCCTTAGTTACCAAGGTAGGTTGTGTGTGCCTTGTGTTAATGGTTTGAGGGAGAAGATTCTCAATGAGCCCCACAATTCTTCTTATTATATCCACCCCGGTTCCAACAAAATGTATAGTGACTTGAGAGATGTGTATTAGTGGGGACGCATGAGGAGGGACATTGGCAAGTTCGTTTCCAGTTGCTATATTTGTCAACAATTCAAAGACGAACATCAAAGGCTAGGTGGCCTAACCCAAGACATAGAGATTCCTACTTGGAATTGGTAGGCGATTAATATGGATTTTGTGGTTTGGTTGCCCAAGACTAAAAAAGGTTTTGATTCCATTTGGGTGGTGGTTGATAGGATGACGAAATCGGCTCACTTTCTACTTGTTAAGACCACATATGGTGCTGAAGAGTATGCAAGGTTTTATATCCATGAGTTAGTGAGGTTGCATGGGATTCCTTTGTCCATCATATCAGATCGTGGTTCACAATTCCCTTCCCACTTTTGGAGGTCTTTTCAAAGGGGTCTAGGTACGAAAGTTCACCTTAGTAAGGCCTTCCACACTCAAATGGATGGCCAAGCCGAAAGAATAATTCAAACTCTTGAAGATATGATTAATACATGTGTATTAGAGTTAAGGGGTAGTTCGGATGATCATCTTCCTTTGATTGAGTTTTCCTACAACAATAGCTACCACTCTAGAATCAGTATGGCTCCTTTTAAGGCTCTTTATGGGAGACGTTGTAGATCACATCTTGGTTGATTTGAGGGTGGAAAGGTGGCTTTATTGGTACTAGATCTGGTTATGGAGGCTATTAGAAGGTTAGGATGATTAGAGAAAGGTCGAAGATGGCCCAAAATTGTTAAAAATCCTATGTTGATGTGAGAAAAAGAGACCTTGAATTCAAAATGGGTGATTGGGTTTATTTAAAGGTTTTCCCAATGAAAGGTATGGTCCATTTTGGTGAAACGGGGAAGCTTAGTCCAAGATATGTTGGTCTGTATGAGGTCTTGAAGAGGGTTGGCAAGATAGCTTATGAATTGAAGTTGCCTAGTAAAATGAATTTGGTTCGTCCGGTGTTCCATGTCTCTATGTTGAGGAAATGTGTTGGTGATGCTAATGCTATTGTGCCTCTTGATGTTGTGGGTGATGTTGAGGATAACTTGACCTATGTGGAGCTTCCGGTTCAAATTGTGGATAGGCAAGTGAAGAGATTGAGGAATAAGGAGGTGGCATCCGTTAAGGTCCTTTGGAGAAACCAACAAATCAAAAGTGCTACTTGGGTGGCCGAAGCAGACATGTAAAGGCGGTCTCCTTATCTTTTCCACTCCACTCAAGCCTAAGGTACCAATTCTAAGTTCCCTATGAGATTCAAGTCTTATGTTTCCGCCCCTATGCCAATCATATGCTTTCAAGTTTAAGTTGATAAATTTATAATGATTTTGCACTAATGTTGAAATTTTGACAATGGTGTTTAAATGTAATGTTGAATTCTCGTTGGGGATGATTTATTCTTAATTACTCTGTCTTGTACGTCTCTTTTACATTGGGGGCAAATGTCCCCAAGGGGGAGATATTGAAATGACCCCAAAAGTGCCCGAAATGTACCTCGAAATGCCCAAAATTTTAATTTTCATATATCTCAAAATCCGTGCATGAAATCAAAAATCCTACTTTATATTCTTATTCAGGGGTCAAAATTAGGGGAAAAAGAGACTAACCCCGATTTAAGAGCAAAAGAATGATAATTGTGATTTTTCAAGTGGAAAATTCCAGTGAGCTATCCGCACCCCTGGCGCGACGCGCCAAAGGAGCACTGATGAAGAGGATTGGTCTCCGTGTCCTCTCCGCAATGGAGTGAGGTGCGTTTTCTATCCAGTGATTTTCTGTGCAGTCCAAGGCTTTTAAGTCTTGGGTCCAAAAGTTTCCAAACGTGTTTTTATCTATACTTAGCCTTATTTCACCCTCATATCATCCTAAACATTTCCCGATACTCACTCAAACACTTAGCCATGTTTTCAATCCCCAAATTCAAGTCTCAAACCCTTATCTGGAACTAAGCTTTTCCTTCAAGGTTCTTCTCCAAGTTTCAAGTCTTCATCTCCAATCTTCACCAAGTTCATCCCTAAGCTAAGGTATGTGGGCTTCTTTCATGGTTTCCTTTCACCCATGATACCCGAGCCTCCTTTTACTCAAATTGCATGATTCAAAGTTGATTTACAAATGGATCTTCCTTATCATGAAATTCACCGCACACTATGTTAAAGCTATGAGAAATTGTGACTGCTTTGCTATGTTTTGAGATATAAATCTTTGATCTATTGTGAGATTTGAGAAGGGGTTTTGATGTATATTGCTTGAGGGTGTTGTATGGTGTTGATTGATAGTTTTACAATGGATTTTCTTGCATGATTTTATCTCTAAATTTCATCGTTTTATGCTAGCATTTCACACCCTCTAAGTGTTTGATAAAATGTCCGGAT
Organism: Solanum ossicruentum; assembly: GCA_025774065.1. NCBI lineage: Eukaryota > Viridiplantae > Streptophyta > Magnoliopsida > Solanales > Solanaceae > Solanum > Solanum ossicruentum. The sequence continues at coordinate 6,884 of JAOTQR010147720.1, forward strand.
GTGGTCTCTTGAGGAGTTGAAGGTCCAAAGCATGAGATATGATATGATTGACTATATGATGATGAACTGAGCTTACGTATATGATATACTCTATAAAAAGTGTTGCATTAGACCATACCAAATCCGGGGGGCGGGGGGACAAGAGCCCGATTAACCAAGGTGGGGGTTTGTATTCATCAACCATGTGAGGGGTTTGTTCTTCGCCACCGTAGTGATAAGGTGTGATTATCATCAACCATGTAATGGTTTTGTGCCGCACCACCGAGATGATGGGGTGTAACCATCATCAACCACCAAGGGGTTTGTACCTTGAAAATCTAGCTTGGTTTTTTCTACACATATGATATCTTATATAAGCATAAGCTACTTAAGCATATTTTACTTATGCATTGATCATACATACCATGTTGTTATATTATGCCTATTGCCTATTATTATGCATTTTGACTATGATGCCTAATCCTTGTCGCATTGCATCATACATATTTAGTACATTCAAACATACTAACACATACTCTTGCCTATATCATATCACCATGTAGGGAGCAAAGCCCAAGTTGATCATCCTTCTCCTCCACGTGGCTAGTTTGGTATTACTAAGCTAGTTAGTGAGTCCTCCACTTTGGGGACCTTAGTATATTTTTCTCTTATTATGTATTGAGATACTCTTCTTTACTTTTTATTTTGACTATGAATGTAAGCCCGACTGCGTTATCTTGGCCTCCTCTCTTTTCTATGTAGTAGAGGTGTTGTTGAACATGCTATGTATCTATGATATGAGCCTTGACTCTTTTGTCTCTTGATTATGATGTTGTATTCTTACTCTTTTATGTTGTTTCTATTGCATCCACGACCAAAGATGTGTAATGATGTTCTAAGAGGCTTTCTTGGGGTGCCTTTAGGTTCCCCTCGCACTGTGTCGCATTTAGACCCTAGGCTTGTGTCATGAAATTATATGGACTACATATGGATGTATTTACTTACCATAAGAACCTGCAGTACGTTTTCACTCTGTAAGAGCTCAACCTGTGATAAAGGAGATAGTTGGAGTTGCTCAAGGACAATGACATGATTATTCTCTACCACCCAGATAAAGCTAACATTATTGCTGACGCTCTTAGCAGGTTCTCAATGGGCAATGCTACCCATGTTAAGGAAGAAAAGAAGGAGTTAGATAAGGAAGCCATAGATTGGCTTGATTGGGAGTTCAACTCGAAGAAAATGAAGGAGTCAATGTCCAAAATGGGTTTGCTTCAGCTTTAGTGGCGGAGGTGAAAGAAAAGCAAGACCAAGATCTTGTTCTATTTCAACTGAAGGAAGATGACCACAAACAAAATGTGATGGTTTTCTCCAAAAGGGGAGATAGTGTGTTGAGGTACCATAGTAGATTGTGCTTTTTGAACATAGACAGTGTTCGAGATAGAATTATGGATGAAGCCCATAACTTTACATATTCTGTTCTTCCTGGCTCTACCAAAGAGGGAAGTCTATTGTTGTAGTGGAATGAAGAGGAATATTGCTGAGTTTTTTTCAAGTGTTTGAATTGTCAATAGGTTAAAGTTGAGCATCCAATTTCAGTCCCGGTTCAGTACCGGTTCTAGTACCAGTCCGGTAGTGTGCTGTTAAGGTCCGGTATTGGGGGGATCGGTATGGGTAACGTGATGGGAGGGGTTAAAATTACTGGTTAGTACCAGCTTTGTTATACCGGTATCGGTCTCGGTACTGGTATGGAATTATCGAATAAAATTAAAAACAAAAATTCTTTTTTAAAAAAGTTTTCATTGGACCATTAGGGCTGAGGCCCACTCCAACAGCCAATTCTGAAATTGGAATGTTAAAGAGCCATTGAAAATGGTTAATTCCCTAATTTATTTATTTATTATTATTATTATTTTAAAATTACCTTATGATTATTTTTCTATAAATACCCCACCCCTTTAAATTTTTTACACACGAAAATTTAATTCTATCAATCTTTCTCAATCTTACTGTCAATTTTATTCTCTCAAATCTCAATTTTATTTTCAAATTTCTACTCTCTACTATTATAATTATACTATATAATAAATTATAAATATTTATTATTTACTCTATCTCAATTAGTAACTTATTAATATTAGTTTGTCAATTTTCGTGGGCTATTTGGAATTTGGAAAAAATTTTGGTGGATCAATTTGGAGCATATTCAAGTTTCTAGTTTCATCAACTTCGGCTTCTACGCCTGTATTTACACAGAGGTTCGGTATATTTGTTACAACTTCCAACTTATAAATTTCATCTTATTAGTTTTTATCTTTAATCTTTACTAGTTGAATGCTTGAATTACTTTTTTTATATTCTTTATTTGATTAATTTCATATAATCTTTACTTGTATCATTTTATTTAACATGGATTCTGGTAGAAAAGGGAAGGGAAAAAGTACTTTTTTTGGTGGAATTGCTAAAGCTTTAACCGTTAAAAAATCAACTAGTAGTTCTTCTAATTCTACAAGACAACCGTCACTTGGAATTAGTATGGAAGATTTCACACATATTGATGATACTTGTTTTAATGTCGATTCTAATATGAAATTAGATCATGAATTTCTTGAACAAAGATTTGGTTTTAAATAAGATTTAGATGAAGATGATAATGAAATTAATGAAGATGATGATATTTTTGATGATGATGAAACACAACTACAATATATTGCTACTACTCCCTCTCTCTCGCTCCCTCTCCCCCTCCCTCTCTCTCCTGCTCCCCCCGTACATCTATCGCCGTCTAGTAGGCTTAAAACGGAACGTGTAAAAAATCTATTGTTTGACAATTTTTAACACACAGTTAAGATAAAACAAAGCTATTTGTAATAAATGCAAATATGTTTTAAATCATAAAACTTCAGGAAAGGGGGGTGGGTGGGAAGGGTCATTTAAAAAAATCTTTTGATGCATTGTTGTAAATTTGAATTTTTACATGCTCAAGCCATTGCGGGTGCGAAAAAATATGGAACTCCCTTTCCCAAAAAATCTGTAGGAATGGGACGTTCAAATATGGTTCCGTCACAATTAAACCCTACTTATTTTTCCGGTCCTAGTACACATCACAATTATAATAAACAACGGAACCTAGAAGAACTTGCAAAAATGTTTGTTGTTATTGGTTTGCTTTTTAGTTTTGCAGAAAAGCTGGGTGTTATTCACTATATTCAAATTGTTTATAACCCATTGTTTAGTGGCTTTACGAGAAATACAATTAAAAAGAAGTTTTTGATTATCAAGCACGACATGTACAATATCTTTGTTGTTTATTTACTTATAATACTGGTAGAATAACAGTTACTTTCGATATGGGTCATAGTGTAACCGATAATGATTATTTTACAACTATCGGACATTGGATTGATGAAAACTGGATTTTGCAAAAAAGAATTTTAGGTTATAAAAGTTTTGAATTTTGTAAAATCGCTTCTTATATTTTACAAACTATTCTTACTGTTTTACAATTTTATGGTTTTTCTAGTAAAATAATTAGTGTAACTTCAGATAACGCTTCTAGCAATAAACGTGCTGTTGATTATTTAAAACATGTTCTTACTCTTGTTTATGAATGGTTTTCATATTAAATGTGCTGCACATATTTATAATTTAGTTGTTAGAGATGGTGTTTCATTATTTGAAAATGGTTGTAATAATGTTTAAACTATATGCCATTTTATTTTTAAAATGTCAGGTAAAGGCTAGACGTAAAGAATTTGAAAATCGGTGTATTGAATGCAATTTGCCTGTTAGAAAAATTCCAAAAATGATAGCTACTAAGTGAAATTCTTTATATGAGATGCTTAAAGTAGCTTTTTACTATAGGAGACCCATTACAATGGTTTGGAATGCCCTTAATGCAGATATGACTTACCAATTTGATAAAAATGATTGGAATGATATAAGAGAACTAATTGTATTTTTAAATTTTTTTATTTAGCTGCCAAACAAATTTCTGGTCTTTGTTATCCTACTATTTCTTCGGTTTTACCAAATATTTGTTCTATTTCTACAAAACTTGCTCAGTTAAAAAATAATTCAAAATATAAAGATCCTGTTAAAAAAATGATTGAAAAATTTTAAAAATATTTTTATCCAATTCGTCAAATTTATTTAACTGCTTGTTTATTTAACCCGACTTACAAAGAAGTAGGTGCATTTAGAATGGTAGATAGCATACATACAAATTTAGAAATTGAAGACGATGAAGAAAATCAATCACATAATTTGGTTGTAGTTAAAAGTAGCACTAAAATAGAGGTTAGGAAATTATACAATTTATATGCTTCTACTGTATTAGAAAATGCATAATATCAAGAAACAGAACCATTTAGGTGTAGATATGAGGATGACATTGATGACATGGTAGAATATAATCTTGTGATTAGTGAAACGACTCCAAAAAGTGCCCAGGATTGGTCAAAATTTTAAATTCCCTATATCTCAATATTCATGCATAATATCGAAAATCCGACTTCATATTCTCATTCAGGGGGTCAAAATTAGGGGGAGGAAGGTCTAGCCCCGATTTAAAAGCAAATGATTAATAATTTCATTTTTCATAATTTTTCTTATCCAGAATAAATCCGCGATAGCACCACGATGCGCAACAATCGCGGACGTGTGTTAATATGAACTCCGCGACAGGTCCGTATCATGGACCAGATGTGGACCTGTGTATTTTGTTGCCAGTGATTTCTATCTCAATGCAAGGCTTTCGGGTCTTGGGCCCAAGTGTTTCCAAACGTGTTTTTACCTATACTTAAGTCTTATTTCACCCTCATATCATCCTAAACATTTTTCAATACTCACTCAAACACTTAGCCATATTTTTACTCTAAAATTCAAGTCTCAAAACCCTCATCCAAAACTAAGGATTTCTTTCAAACTTCAAGCCTCCATTTTCAATCTTCTTCAAGAACTTCTTCAAAGCTAAGGTATGTGGGTTTCAATCATTGGGTTCTTCCACCCATGGTGCTCTAATCTCCTTTTACTCAAATTGAATGATTTAAAGTTGATTTACAAATGAGTCTTTCTTATTATAAAATTCACTACACACTCGTTAAAGCTATGTAAAGTTATGACGTTTTTGCTATATTTTGAGCTATAAATCTTGGATCTATTGTAAGATCTGATGGGGAAGGGGGGTTTGATGTATATTGCTTGAGGGTATGGCAAGGTGTTGATTGATGGTTTTATAAAGGATTTTTTTGCATCATTTCATCTCTATATTTCATGGTTTTACACTAGTATTTCACACCCTCTAAGTGTTTGATAAAATATCCGGATGTGGTTTCTTGAGGAATTGAAGGTCCAATGTATGCCTTCTGAGTTGAGTGGTGTTATGATGATTATATGATGACTTCATGATAATGATAGGGATTTCTATATGAGTTGTTTCATAGAAAGGTACCTATGGGGTTGCATGTGGATTGTTAGGATCTTATATTTGTTGTGTTCTTGGAAAAATTAGTAGTTCTTTCTTGATGATTTAAGTGTAATGGTTTGATGAGCTAGTTCTATGATTACTACCAAAAATTCCATGTCGTAAAGTAGAAAGACTAACGGTACTTACAAAAAAGATCATATCGTAAGGTATGGACATCCTACCGTAAAGGCCATGCCTTAAGGTAGAGTGGTTAATGATTCCTAACGAAAAGATTATATCATAAGGTATAGACACCCTATTAAAAATGCCATGCCATAAGGTAGAATATTAAATTATGCCTACCGAAAAGATTATATCGTAAGGTATGAACATCTCACCGAGAAGACCACACCATAAGGTAGAAATACTAGAGGCTCCCACCGAAAAAATCATATCGTAAGGTATGGACATTTTATTGAAAAGGCCATGCCGTAAGATAGAATGAATCACGTTTCCTACCCAAAAGATGATATCATAAAGTAGGGGACATCTTATACTACCTACCAAAAAGACTATGTCGTACGGTAGGGGTATTGATAACACTCACCAAAAGGTTATACCGTAAGGTGAGTGGAGGTCATTTGGCCCATTTCATGAAGGTTGGTACAAAGGGGTTTGAGTATCTTTCCTGTATTGAGTTCACATTCCTTGTTCATGATTTATAAACATGTTTTACCTTAAGCATTAAGCTTGTATGTCATATTGATGTTATACCTATCCCTTGCTTATGATTATGCATTTCAATTTTGATTCCTATCCCTTGCTAGCATTGCATCCCACATACTTGGTACATTTAAAAGTACTAACGAATACTCTATGCCTAGATGACATCACTATGTAGGAACTGGGAGCCCCAGTTGAGCAATCTCCTCCACGTGGCTAGTACGACTTCGCTCAAGCTTATTGGTGAGTGCTCCATTCTGGGGATGTTACTTATGATCTCTTGCTATGTATTAAGACTTTCTCTATTTTGATTATTTTTCAACTACGAGGGTGAGCCCGGTTGCTTTGTCTCGGCCCCCACTCTTATCTTTATGTAGTAGAGGTGTTGTTGAACATATGGTGTATTTATTTTATGAGCCTTAACTCTATTGACTCTTATTTCTTATGATATGAAGGAGGTTCCATTAATCCTAATTTCCCCTTGTTTATTCTTATCTTTTATTGTCATTTTAATGGATTCCGTGGCCAAGGATGTGCAATGATATGTTATGAGGCTTGTTTGGAGTTTCTTCGGGTTCCCCATTAGCCGTCACATTTAGGCCCTTGGCTTGGATCACGAAAAAATTGGTATCAGAGCACTAGGTTGTTAGATCCTCGAAGTACAATACACTGCGTCAATTGGAATCTTATTCATGATTATGTTGTGCGCCACAACTATGAGTAGGAGGCTTTGAGACGTTTTAGAAAATGTTTCCCTTATTTATGGTCAACATCGTTCTATAGAGTTGAAATAAGGTTATTTCCCCCCTAATGATTATTCTTTGGTATGCTAGATCATGCCTAACACAAGAGGAAGAAGGGCCCATGCTTCCAAGGAGCAACCGGCCAATAGGGAGCTTCGGGATGCTCTCACCTTGCATGCACATGTTATGGCTAATCAAGATAATCAAAGGGCCCAAGCTCCTTATGCTCCTACACCGGCCTCTCGGGTGAGAGACTTCATGAGGATGAACCCACCAGAGTTCTATGGTTCAAAGATGGATGAGGACCCACAAGAGTTTATTGATGAGATATATAAGGTATTTGCCATCATGGGTATTAGATCGGAAGATAAGTCGGAGCTGGCGGCCTACCAACTCAAAGGGCTAGCACAAATATGGTACAATGAATGGAAGAAGGAGAAGGGAATCCACAATGTGGTGCTTTGGGAGGAGTTCAAAGAGACTTTCCTTAGTCGGTTCTTCCCTCTTGAACTTAGGGAAGCCAAATTGATGGAATTCATGAATTTGAGTCAAGGGTCAATGAGTGTGAGGGAGTATGCCCTCAAGTTCAACAAACTCTCTAAGTATGCTCCTCACTTGGTTACCGACCAAAGGGCTAGAATGAACAAGTTCGTAATGGGCGTCTCCGGCTTGGTGAGTGAAGAATACCTGTCTGCTATGTTAATTAGAGACATGGATTTGTCTTGCTTGATGACTTACACTGAGCGAATAGAGGGGGAGAAATTGAGGAAAAGGAGGAGTAGTGAGGCCAAGAGGGCAAGATTGGATGGTGACTCCCAAGGTCTAGAGTCTGATGATGCTTCAGGCAATAGGGTTGTTAGGGGTGGGGTGCTAAACCTAAGGTCCCAAGGAGATGATGGGGTGACTCATCCTAGATGCCTAAAATGTGGAAGGAAACATGGTGGTACATATTGGAGGAACACGAGGTGCATGCTTTGGGTGTGGTGAAATAGGCCACAAAATCCCAGATTGCCCATATGCTCAAAACAAGTGTAAAGGTGATGATGTTGATCAAGGGGTGCTCCAAAACGTAATTGGTTCTATGCTCTCCAAAGAAGGCAAGGAGAGGATGTGGTGCCCGATGATGCTACCGGTAAGTTAGAAATTTTTATTGATTTCACTATGCATGCTTTGATGTTCAGGGAGTTGTTATTTCTTTCCATTATTCCTTGTTGCTAGTAAGATTCGGTTTTGTGAGACTATTGATGCTAGAAGGTCTTGTAAGGTTTGATCGATGTTCTCGTTGCATAAAATTGTGTCTTGTGATCTTGGTTGAATTTCTTTTGATGGATTGGAGGTCTTGGGTTTGTTGGAATATTTGCATAGCATGCTTCCAATGAGTGTATTATCCATAAGGTTGTAATATGATGGTTGAGGAGGGTTGATCTATTCGATCAACTACAATCTATTAGTCACTTCTCTAAGCTTGATCTTTGTTTCAGGTTTTGTCTCTAATGAGGATGAGGGTAGGTGATATTCCTAAGTATTTTTCTAGACTAGGGGTGAGCATTTGGGTATTGTTAGAGTGTTTAGTTGACTTATGCACTAGTTAAGTTTATGGGTTTCATGAATAGAGTCTTAAAATCCTACCTTGACACATGTTGTGGTGCATTGATTCATTTAGAGCTTTTGAATCATTTGGTGATAGTGTTGCAATTATAGGTGAGAATGGAATTCCCGGTGAGGCTAGAGTAGTGGTTGATGCTCTAGGAAGCGTACCATGTGTTGATAATGGTGGCAAAGAGGTGACTTGAGGGGTCCGTTGTTTGGATAGATTGAGGGATTAGGTTGGAGATGTTAAGCATAGTGGTGTAGTATTCTTGATGGTTCTAAATATTCTTGGGTTGGAGTGCTCTAGGTTAAGTAAGGCTTTGATTCCGTCTTATTAGGGTTTTATGTGTTGGGTGAAGAGATGGTAGAGTGGAGGTGGTCTCCCAAGGGGAGATGGTGGTTTATGGTACCAAAGTGGACTACGTAGGTTTAAGGTTGACAATTGAGCTTGGGATTGTGAGTCCTTTGTAGAATGTAGAGTGAGGTTGCTAAGGTTGCTTAAGGATTGGGAATGACCTATGGGTGTGGATTTGGCTATTCGATTTCCATGTGACAATGACAAGGTGGTGTGTGGTGATCCAAGTGCTGTGGTAGCTTTCAAGGATTAGGGGTGTGATGGAAATAATTGTCAAGTGGAAGGTGTCTCTCAGGGAGCCGAAAGGGGCACGACGAAATGACATCCATACCTCTTTCATTCCTATTCGAGCTTATGATGATATGTCCAGTCCTTTGATGATTCAAAGTCTTATGTTTCAATCCTTATGTCATTCATATGCATTCATGTTTAAGTTGACAAGTTTATGATGATTTTACACTTATGTTTATATTTTGAAAATGGTGTTTTAGATGTAATATTGCATTTTTGTTGGGGATGATTTGTTTATAATCACTCTTGTCATGTACATCTCTTTAACATTCGGGGACAAATGTTCCCAAGGGGGAGATATTGAAATGACCCCATAAAGTGCCTGAAAATGTGCTTTGGAATGCCTGGAATTTTAAATTCCATATATCTCAAAATCCGTGCATGATATCAAAAATCCAACTTTATATTCTTGTCCAGGGGGTCAAAATTAGGGGGAAAAGGGTTCTAACCTCGATTTAAGAGCTAATGATTAGCAATTTTATTTTTCATAATTTGTTTTATCCAAAATCGATCCGCGATAGCATCGTGATGCGCAACTATTGCGGACATTTGTTAATATGAGATCCGCACAGGTCCACATCATGGACTAAGCATTCCCAAATGTGTTTTTACTTATACTTAGCCTTATTTCACCCTCATATCATCCTAAACATTTCCCAATACTCACTCAAACACAGCCATATTTTCACTCCAAAATTCAAGTCTCAAAACCCTCATCCAAAAGTAAAGATTTCCTTCAAGCTTCAAGCCTCCATTTTCAATCTTCTTCAAGAACTTCTTCAAAGCTAAGGTATGTAGGTTTCAATCATTAGGTTCTTCCACTCATGGTTCCCTAATCTCCTTTTACTCAAATTACATGAGTTAAAGTTGATTTACAAATGGGTCTTGCTTATTATGAAATTCAAAGCATACTCTGTTAAAGCTATGTAAAATTGTGACGGTGTTGCTATGCTTTGAGCTATAAATCTTGGATCTATTGTAAGATTTGATGGGGGGGTGGGGGTTTGATGTATATTGCTTGAGGATGCAGCAAGGTGTTGATTGATGGTTTTATAAAGGATTTTCTTGCATCATTTTATCTTTGTATTTCATGATTTTACACTAGCATTTCACACTCTCTAAGTGTTTGATAAAATGTTCGGATATGGTTTCTTGAGAAATTGAAGGTCCAATGCATGTCTTATGAGATGAATGGTGTTATGATGATTATCTGATGACTTCATGATGATAGGGATTTCTATATGAGTTGTTTCATGAAAAGGTACCTATGGGGTTGCATGTGGATTGTTGGATTTTTATGTTTGTTGTGTTCTTGGGAAAATTAGTAGTTCTTTCTTGATGATTGGAATGTAATGGTTTGATGAGCTAGTTCTATTATTCCTACCGAAAAGGCCATGATGTAAGGTAGAAAGACTAAGGGTTCTTACCAAAAAGATCATATCGTAAGGTATTGACATCCTACAGAAAAGGCCATGCCGTAAGGTAGAGTGTTTGATGATTCCTACCGAAAAATTCATATCGTAAGGTATGGACACTCTACCAAAAGGACCATGCCATAAGGTACACTAGCTAATTGTGCCTACCAAAAAGATTATATACATCCTACTGAAAAGGCCATGCTGTAAGAGAGAAAGACTAGAGGTTCCCACCGAAAAGATCATAATGTAAGGTATGGACATTCTATTGAAAAGGCCATGCTGTAAGATAGAATGAATCATGTTTCCAACCTAAAAGATGATATCTTAAAGTAGGGGACATTTTATACTACCTACCAAAAAGACTATGTCGCACGATAGAGGTATTGATAACACTCTCCAAAAAGGTTATACCGTAAGGTGAGTAGGGGTCATTTGTCCCATTTCATAAAGGTTGGTACAAAGGGGTTTGAGTATGTTTCCTATATTGAGTTCACATTCCTTTTTCATGATTTACAAACATGTTTTACCTTAAGCATTGAGCATGTATCTAATATTGACGTTATACCTATCCTTTGCTTATGATTATGCATTTCAATTTTGTTGCCTATACCTTGCTAGCTTTACATCCCACATACTTTCTACATTCAAACGTACTATTATATACTCTTTGCCTACATGATGTCACTATGTAGGAATCGGAGCCCCACTTGAGAAATCTCCTCGATGTGGCTAGTACGACTTTGCTCAAGCTTGTTGGCGAGTCTTCCATTCTGGGGACGTTACTTACGGTCTCTTGCTATATATTAAGACTTTCTCTCTATTGATTATGTTTTGACTATGAGGGTGAGTCCGGTTGTTTTGTTTTGGACCCGACTCTTATCTTTATGTAGTAGATGTATTGTTGGACATATGACGTATCTATGTTATGAGCCTTGACTCTATTGATTCTTGTTGCTTATGATATGAAGGAGGTTCCCTTAGTCCTAATTTCCCCTTGTTTATACTTATCTTTTATTGTCATTTTAATGGCTTCCACGACTAAGGATTTGTAATGATATGTTATGAGGCTTGTTTGGGGTTCCTTCAGGTTCCTTATTATCTGGTCACATCTAGGCCCTAGGCTTGGGTCGTGACACTTAGTATTAACGAAAACAATGATTTTGATGAATACCTTAACCAAGCTATAGAGAATGTTAAAGATGTACAGGGAAGCCGCATGATCTTAGGCATATTCATACGCCGAGTTAGCCAAAAATACCTATAAATAGAGCCTAGTTAGAAGGTAAATTCATAGAATCTAGGCGTTTTTAGTTTGATTTCTCTTATTTTGCTAATCCAGGGCCAAGTGCGCTATTTAGTTGTGTTTTTGCAGGTTTTATTGAATTAGGCTAGTCTAAAGTCACACCCGGATCTGAAGGAAGAACACAACTCAGAATTTAGAGGATAAAAGTCAGTTGAATCAGCAAAAAGACTCAAGTGTGTGTTGCAGACCTGAGGTAAAGCTGTGCATGCTGAAAAGGAAGAAAAAAAGGTATGAAGAAGGAAAAAGGGCACAATCTGCGTCCTGGACTTATGCAAAAGTTGGGGAAATTGCAGTCTGTAAAATAAGTGAAAACCTAGCCCAAGATAGGCAGTTCGCGTCGCAAACTTGATGGATGCGAAGGGAAAAATTGAGTTATGGGATTTTAAGCTATATTCTGTCTAAAACTTATGGTTTTGATATCTGGTGTTTTGGGGCAGAACTTAGAGAAACAACTAAGAACTCTTTTTAGGGCTTCTTTGGTTAGTCTTTTGTAACGACCAACAAAAAAAAAATATATATATAAATAACTAATATAATAATAAAAAAATCTTTTTTTTAATTTAATTGCTAGCTGCACTTGTAAAGTGCTTTCTTTTCTTTTTTTTCTTCTTAAAGTGCTTAATGCACTTGTAAAGTGCTAAATGCACATGTAAAGTGCTAAATGCACTTGTAAAGTGCTAATTGCACTTGTAAAGTGCTAAAGGTGGACAATATTCTCAAAGTGCTGTACGCACTATATGATTTTTTTTATAAAGTTTGTTAGGAAAGGGTCATTTAGGACTCCTATATAAAGCCATCAGAATGTCCATTCTGAACAGATAGGAAATAACCAGTATGCGAGTGAATAAATAGAGAGAGGGCATAGTATTTTGAGAGTTTTAAGGGAAGTGGTTTATTGCGTGGAGCTTCGACAATTTTATTGTAAGTTGCTCCAATTCCCTAAATCTTTTATAAATAGGATA
>JAOTQR010147731.1:0-19654 GCA_025774065.1 Solanum ossicruentum
TTAATACGGGCGCGTGTGCTGCACGCGCCCCTTATATCCTCCATTCCATCTTCTTCTTCCCGTTCCCATTTCCCATTTCCCATTCCCAAACCCTAGCTGCCCATCCCCATTTTCCCAACCCCTTTTTCTTCCTCATTTTCCCCTTTCCCCAAACCCTTTTCTCCTTCTCAACGCCATTCCCTTCCCCACAAAGCCCTTCCCCTTTCCCAGACCTCGTTCCCATGTTCCCAATCTTCTCCATTTCCCAATTCCCTTTTCCCATTCCCTTTCAATGGATATTAAGAGAAAACCTTAATCCTCCTATATATTGGGTCTTCGTCGCATTTGAGAGAGGAAAGAAGACAGAGAAGAAAAGAGGAAGAAGACAAAAAGAAAAAATCATCTTGAAAAACAGAGCAACACTAAAACCCCCACTTCGATACTTAAGCTGATTTTGGAAAACCTGTATAATTTCAAAATCAAAATTTTTTAGATCGAAACAAATCAGTCTTCGTTGGTGGTGGACTCTGACAGCTCGCTAAAATCCTAGTATCGCTGCGCCGAAAAAGTTAAAACACTCGTTTCATTTATCTCAGTTTTGATGTCGTGCAAAGCTGGGAGTGAATGAGTTTTACATAGTTGTTTTACGCCTGTCTAAGTAGAAATGTAATACTGCAATGAGTCAATGTTGTTGTGATTTCCTATTAGTTGTGTAATACTGTCGAAAGTCCTCCTTTTCCCGTAAATGATAGTTGCAATAATTCTAGCTTCTACTAGCCACGTAAATGGTAATGTTTGAGTTTGATACGTGTTGAGATGACTATGCTTGGCTGAATATATTGTCGACATCGTGTTATGTTCATCATAAGGAGGCTGAAAGATGTTGTTTTACTGATCTGCTTAAAATATGTTGTTGTTCTGTTATTCACCTTAAATATGCTCTGTCTAATTCTATTCTATTTCTACCTGTGCAACTGATCTTCTAGTGGGCTGCATTTCTTGACGTACATTACTATTTACATCTATGCATAAGCAGACTCAAGTCACTTTTGTTTCACTTCGGTCTGATAGGATGTCATTTTAAGGTATTTAAGGGGGAAAGTGGCTTAATGAACAATGTAGTATCTAACCTTTCCATATATCACTCATAATAAGGTATTATTTGGGTTTAATGAGTAAAGGCTTTGTTGTTACTACTCAACTGTCATGCTTTCGTTTCTGCGACCTTAACTTGTTTCTTGTCATGACTTTTTGCTGCTAAGCTCAAAACCTACACTTCATCTTGTATGTCTCAAGTCCTCCCAGTTTTCTACTCCTCATGTCATAATCCTTAATAAATGGTTGCCTGTTTTCCACTTCGAAAATAAGATTATCCCTGCTTATGGTTTGGATCTTTATGTAATTGGCTTGATTGTCCTCATCCATTGTCTTATTCGTACCAAGAAGAGATCCAGTTTATATAAGCTTTTTGATCCTGGTCCAAGCTTCGAGCATCCTATGTTTTCCTTGTTTCTAATGTTCTGAAATGAGTTCATTTTGCATGTCATGATCTGGGGGACTGTTTTATTTGCTGGATGCTCATATTTGGATATTTTGTTGAGAAAGCTGATTATCATGAATCCATCTGTGTCTCTTTATTAGTTGTTCACCCCTTTGGTTTACTGTTAAAAGCCTAATCAAGAATTAAGACAAGTATTAAAATGGATGTTGCTGTTTAGACACCTGCTATAGTCTTTCATTTTTATGTTGTAATATCCATTCTCTATCAAATGCATTGTCTCTCTGTTACTGTGACAAGATTCTTCTGATTCACTGGGTTCACCTGATAAAGTTTCCTCTGTTATTTGTCTCTTGTTATTGTTGTTAGATGTTTTGTTGACCCTCGCTTGGTCCCATTAAGTTCTGAATGCAACATGACTTGTGACTGTAACTTTGGTCTACATTTGTTTGTTGTCGTTTTGGGGTCTCAGGACATTGTGGCTTATCATTTGTATCTTGTTTTCTCCCATCTTTTAGGCATAAGCACATTAACTTACAAACATGGCCCATTAGTGTACTGGTTTGAGTTATTCTCGCTATTAATTTGTTTGATCTATCCTGAAATCTGAATTATGCTTCTTGACCGAATTGCAAGTAATATCCCAATTTTGTTTTAATTAGATGCAGGCTAAAAAATAGAAAACATATCTGTTTGGTGTTATTTGATCCAATACTTTTCACTGTCGCATCATTTCTTTTAAGTTGGGATGCCATTCTATCCTTCATGATATGTTTCTTCTAAATGTTATATGACTTGTAGTTAAAATCATGTTTCAACTAATTCTTTGTTTATATACTAATTTATTTCTCTTTTTCTTTGTATGAACCCTCTCCCGTGAGTCTATTGGGACTCGTCCACCCTCTTTGCATTTTTTGATGGGCCATGGAGGCCCAAGTCTTTCCTTCATCGAGTCAGCCCAACACATAGGAAAAAGGAGCTGCGATAGAAGATTTTGATGCCTATATGCAACACATATACACCAAGTGTATATAGAGATGAATGGGCCAAGCCCAAGAAATAGCAGTTGGGATTCTAGTGGGCCTGGTAGGCCCAAAACTTAGAAAATTAGGACAGGTTGATATATTGGGCCTGCCAAAGTCCAACTTGATTTTCTTCTCCCTATTTCCTGTTTTATTTAGCATTTTTTTGGATGATATTTGCTATTTGACTAACTCTAACTTTATAATCTATTGGTTTTAATCTAATTAAATTCCTCGATACGTCAAACCATTTGTATTATTTTTATTTCTAAAGAAGAGTTTTGCAAATAAATAAATAAATAAATAAATAAATAAATAAATTTAAAACATAAAAATGTGATTTTACACTTTAGTTTAATTTTCAAACATAGTCAATGTCTTTCAAGTTTTCAACTTAGTCAAGTCCAGTCAAATCCTTTCAAAGTTAGTCAATTTTCAAATAGGTCAACCTTTTCTAAGTCAAGCAAATATTTTCAAAATTAGTCAAACATCCTAATCACCGGATAACCGCATTTAGCGGCCATTTCGAGTGCGTAAAACATTCTCGAAGTGGAAATGTGAACCCGAACCTTATCTTTGGATTTTTAAAAGATTTTTCTGGTCTTTTAAAATATTTAATGGTTTCCTAATTATCAGTAAAATTAGGTGGCGACTCTGTGTCCTTTCGAGTTTTTAAAATTGGTTTTCTCTTGAATAACTTGAGCTTTAAACTGATTTTTTATTTTCTTTTCAAAAAAACCATTTTTCGATATAACATCACATCAACTCTTTTATTTTGGGACTATTATGAATGTCTTGCTTTGTTTGTTTTAATGAGATTTTCATGTAGTCAATTTTTATTTTACGTTTTAATTTTATATTACTATGGAAATAAAAATGTTTTATTTTTGGTATACAGAACTTCTGAGGTAAGGTAACATGCAAAAGAATCTATATCTATATTATATTAATAGGAAGAAAGTCTAGCCTATGATTATGCTAAGTGGCGGTCTATGATCAAGACATCTGTTGATTATAAGTTAATTTAGTTAAGTTAGGTACTAATTTTTAATAAATTATAAATTCAATTTATATAATTAATTGGTTTTTCTTTTCAAGTTCTTATAACAAAGAAATGCAGATTATTAACATTAGTTCTTTAAATAAACAATAAAATTTGAAACAAGCACATTTATGTTCCTTTTTGTGGTAGGAATATATCATAGTTTATTAT
The DNA here is from genome assembly GCA_025774065.1 of Solanum ossicruentum. Classification (NCBI taxonomy): domain Eukaryota; kingdom Viridiplantae; phylum Streptophyta; class Magnoliopsida; order Solanales; family Solanaceae; genus Solanum; species Solanum ossicruentum. Next base: position 3,713 of record JAOTQR010147731.1, read on the forward strand.
ATATAATATATATTTAAATTGATTTGCCACTTCCATTCATTCTTTATAGCAAATAACTATTTTAAATTACAATTATTTACGTAAATTTATAAAATTTCAAAATAGTATAAATTGATATCAACTTATGGTCCTTTTGTGTTACAGTTCATTATTTTATCCGCATATTTAAAATTCTGTATTCATGCAAAATTATCAATTATTATACAAGTTTTTACAAATTCAATTTATACAATTAGTTTTTTGAAAAGAAATTCTGATAAAAGAAAAATGCCGATTAAAAATAATCCTGATAACAAAAAAATGTAGATTATTAATTTTATATTTTTAAAAAAATTAAAACATAATTGTATAAAAACTACCAATCCCGAGGAAAATGGGGTTGTTTTTTAAATGAAATTTTGCCTTATCTTTTTTAATATACATTTGTGATTCCATGTATTAAAAAAATGGGGGCTTGAGTTATTATTATTTTTTAACATTTTAAATAATTAATTTAGAATATTATAATTTTGCAAGTTTAGAAATTACAAAATGAAAAAAGCGATGATCTGATTTTATTATTATTATTATTATTATTATTATTATTATTATTATTAATTATTATTATTATTATTATTATTATTATTATTATTATTATTATTCATTTACTAAACAAAAAAAATATACAACAGTTAATTGTAAAAAAAGGAACAACATAAAATCCACTAAAAATTCATACTATGATTTGAAAACTACCCAACTCCACCACTTCCCTATTCCCCCTCTCACGGCGGTTTTTTGTCCTAGCTTTTTCTCACTTGATTTTTGTATTTGTGCAATTTTGAATTTATATATATGCCATAACCATCAAAACAGTCTGTGAAAGAGCATGTTGATTACTTTTTCCTATAGATAAGGTTACTCTCACACTAATGATATTCTTAATTCGTTTTTATTGATTGATTAAAGTGTATAGAATGAATGGGAAATTCTCAAAATTAAATGTCAATCACTTTTTGATGAATATGCTAAAAAACTTCTCCATCATGTAGATGTTTTCCTCTTTTATGGCGATGGTAAGAGAAAATTCACTTTCATATTATTCTTCTCTATTTGAACATGTTTTATTAATTTATTCCTACTCAATATGTTTGAGAAATTCATCCTACTTTAACTATGCAAATTTTATAAATTTCTACTATCGTGGTTGATGAAATCTTTTTGACATTTTGCCAAGGATATTTTTATAGTTGTTGCAGTCTTTTCACATCAACACTTCTATTTTGGGATTATTATGCATGTCCTCCTTTGTTTTTTTTTAATGAGATTTTGTGTAGTCAATTTTTATTTTACGTTTCAATTTTATATTACTTAAAAAATAAAAATATTTTATCTCTGGTATATAGAACTTCTGAGGTAAGATAACATGTAAAAGAATTTCATTACATTCTCTACATTGCAATCTCATTGCCCAAAATGGTTACTTTTCCTCTTGCTGGCCTTTTAAAAAAATTAAAATTTAAGCAATCTACTATTGTTATTTATGTTTCTCAATTCTCATTATTTGTAGAACAAATGGTGGATCTTTGTTCATGTTGATTAATTAGTATAAGAAAGTGTACTATACACAGAAAATAGTTGAATAATCCATTATATTTTAAAATTAAGTATTTCAGATGTAGCATTGGAATGGAAAAATCAACTCTAAAGAGTATTGAGCATTGACTTATTTCACTTATTTATGTCTCTTGGGATTTTAATCTTCATAAATGGAACTTATTATTTCTTCTCTCACTGAATAGTTACAACTCTAATGTTTCTGTTTATTGTTCAAGTCCTGATGAACGTTTTTATACTTTATTATATTTGTGACATATTTTCTTGTATATCTGATCCTATATTTTAGTAGACTGCCATAGCTGATTTTTTTTTTGTTTATTTATTCATGGATTTTACTTGATATTTGATAATATATATCAATACATGTTCATATTTTTTTTAATCAATTTGGGCCTGAGGCCCGTTTTATTGCTTAAACTTCAACCAAAAAACAAATTATACATCGTTGGACCATTAAAAGTCGGTTGAACCGACTTAAATAACCAATAAACAAAGTAAATAACCTAGGATTACTTTCCAAATCTAACTCCCTAAACTTTCTCCTCTTCCTCCGCCGCATAACATGCTCCCGTGGGAATCGATCTTTCACTCCGTCTTCCTTGACTTGTGGTGTCGAACTACCTTTACCATGTGGCGAACAATACCTGTTTCAGCTATCAAAGGTTTGTACTTTCTCATCTCGACTATGGTCTCTTTGTCTTTGAGTTTGCTAACTGCCTCTTGACCATATGCAGGTGTGAGATCCGGTGAGCTTATCCTTATCAACTGAAATAAGAGTGAGGACCTTATCATGTCACTCTACAGAACACGTAAGTGTTTCACACTTGTTCATTTGACTCGCTCTATTTTCTAGCTTCTCATTTTGTCTACGATTTAGCTTTGTTAGAACACTCCACAAAATACGTGTTCATGTTGAATTCATTATGGTAACATTTTATAGTTATGCCGTAAGTCATTTATTAAAATATAGGTTATAATTATCGCTACTTCATTTCATGTTTACCTTAATTTGCATTATATTTTTCTTCATAGATTTTATATTGGAGTTCAAACTTAACAATTTAAAATATAAACTATATTAAAATTGAAATGTAAACATGCAAAAACAAAAAGGTAGTAGCCATCAATTTCATATGAGGAAAGTGTAAATAAAATATCAATTCATATTATAATATATGTTAAATAGTTCATATCTAATTGATCCTTTAAATAGGCCCAACAATTATTTATTTGACGAACAAAATTTTAGAATAACACTTAGAGATTGTTATTATATTAAATTTAAGAAACATGAAAACAATCATTTAATTATACTTGGAAAATAATCGAGATAGATGAAGCTATAGATGTGAAAATTTCTTATTTTGTTATTTATCATACATAAGAAAAAAAAATGTCCTTCATCTAGGATTTATGAATAATTATGAATTATTATTTATATTTTAATTTTTTTCAAAAAAAAAAAAAGAGTGCCCAAGTTAATTATGGATTTTTACAATAACATACGGCTAAAAATCAGCAATCTCAAAGTTGAATTCTCATATGACAGTCCTACTTCTTTAAGAGTTTTATAACCTCCCATAACTGTCCTACTTTTATAAATTTTGAATAACTTAAATTTAATCAGGAAAACAGATTCATAAATTTTAATTTTTAAATAAATATAAATTATTTTTCCAACATATAAATTGATCTTTAATTTGAAAAAAAAAACAATTACGAAAATATTTTGGGAGTTTTATAACTTCCCATAATCACATTGCCCTAAATATGGTTAATAGAAATATGAAAGCTTATTATGTTGATTTATCATACATAATTAATAAAAAATGTGTCCTTCTTGTAGGATTTATTAGATCATTATGAATTATTATTTATACATTAATTTTTTCCGAAAAATGATTACCCAAGTTAATATGGATTTTTACAACAAATTATGGCTGAAACTCAACAATCTTGAAGTCGAATTCTCCTATAATAGTCCTATTTCTGTATGAGTTATTTAACACCCTCACGTCCGAGCCTACACCCCGGACGTGGCTGGCACTCGAAAATCATTTCTGGTCTCAAGCGAATTACTTGGCCTAGCTACTTACTTAGCGAAAGACTTAATAATAGTGGAAAAGCTATATAAAAGCAACAACTAAGCAAAAATGTTCCACATAACTGAATATAAAAGCTCTCAAGCAATATCTGAATAAACTAGAAAATGAAATACTGACATATGATCTATGGAACCAGTACTAAAACTGTCCTGAAAGACTACTTAGATAGGCCCCAAGTAGCCAAAACAAAAAATCAATATTGAAAAGCAACATAAATGACTCCAGAGCCTCAGAATGAGAAGAGGCCTCACAAAAGGCTGGAAGTTATCAGGTTCTCAATGGAGGGACTGCTGAGAAATTTTATCACCTACTTCTGCATCATAAAATAATGCAAGTCCTAAGGACGTCAGTACGTGGTATGTACAGTATGTACAGTATGTAAAATGGGCAAAATATTTAATCAGAATATCATAACATTTCTTCAAAGAGGATATAAACATAACTCATAATAAAGTAGCAATAATAACAAATACTTTATGTGCTGAAATAACAAGTTGAAAACTGATAAGTAAAATATAATTTCTTCGCTTAGGGAGTTTCTCTAATCGACAACCACCACTATGAGCTTCGTGGTGATACAACATCTTGTCCACACTGCTGGAGTCATCCCGTACTTTGTTGGAGTAGGGGACGAAGAACTAGGGGAGTCGATCCATCCCAAAACTAGGCCATCTCAGTAGCTAATGAAGAAGGTACTGTATTATGATCCGATCCTATGCTGGCTATATCGATGTTCAACACTACTTCCAAAACTTTATATAGCTCATACTTAAGACTTATAAATTCTGGAAATCTGATTTCCCTGGGGACTTAGCCCAGCTTACTACTTAGTTTTCTCAACTGAAATCCTTAACTTTATTGAAATTAGTATCTTTCATGTACTTTCAAACATACTAGATTTCTCAACTAAAGTGCCAAGAAACCTTCAAAAAAATCATTTTTCAATCTATAATGTACTCAGTTAAAATGCAAGAATGACTCAAGAAAGGAATTTTTTAGCTTGTCTTGAACTATAAGCTTTATGGGTGTTCATAAAACCCATGTGAATTTACAGGAAATCATTTATAGCTTTAAAATCTTGGAGTCAATACTTTAATAACAATTAGAAAATCAAGATTCATCATTATTAAATCAAGAATCTATGCATACGTAAAGGAATTTAATAAATTTTGCAAGATTTTCATGAAAATAATCTAAACCAAGACTTGAGACTTCTGGGATGAAAATTAGGATATACTTTCTAAGATATAATCTAAAAATAATAGTTTGAGAGTGAACTTATATACCTTGGAATGACTTTCTTGGAAGGTTTGGAGAAATCCCTAAGTTTACTATCGATTTTTGAATTCTTGAGCATAAGCTCTTGAGAGAGTTTGCTTACTTGGTCATATAAATAAAGGAAAATGCCGTTCTTGAACTTAAATCGTATTAAAACTGACTTAACTTAGGATATGGGGTGTGAAAAAAATCGGAATTGCCCCTTCCAAAAAAAAAATGAAACAGCCCCCATTCTTACACTAGTGCGCGACGCGCACTAGTGTTTTTTAGCACTTTCTCGAGAATTTTTGACTTTTCATAAATTTTTGAAAAATTCCTAAGTGTGGTTCCGCGTCCACTCCGCGTCACGGAAGGGGCGCCGAAACTCCATTGTTTTAAGCTTACTTGGAGAAAAATAATTTGTGTTTTTTCGAGTTAAAGCCGAGTCGAGACCATTTTCCGACTCGATTTTTCGCACTGATTGCAAATCCGATCTCGAATTTGCAAACGAAGCAAAGGAGGACACGTTACGCGCAAGGTCAATTCTAGGTATATTTTCATCATTTCACGAGGTGTTACACACCCATAACAGTCCTACTTCTAGAAATCCTAGTTAATTTAAATTAAATCAAATAAAAAATATGATTTCATAATTTTCAATTTAAATAAATAAAAAATTTGCAATATTAAAAATAAAACTGTATACCCAAATAAGTTTTTGAAAGTCACCATTAATCTTTCGCTTTTGAAAATAAATTGGGAGTTATATGACTTCCTGTAATCTCATTACAATAAATATGGTTTCAATATTCTCAGTATAAAAAATAACTAATTATTTTTATTCTAGAAAAAAAAATCGTTAACCTAAATACTTTTTCATAAGACACAATTTAAAAAACAATTAATCTTTAATTTATCAAAAAAATGTTTATCCAATTCAATGGGGAGTTTTATAACTTCCCATCACATTTCCAACTAAGGGGGAGTCTTATAACTTCTCATTATAGTAATTACGGTTCAAAATTCTCAATTTAAATAAATAAATAATTTTTTATCAATTAAAAAAAAGGTGCATCTAAATACATTAAGTTGAAAAAAGTCACAACAGATTTTAAAAAATAATTTTTTCCTGCAAATTTCATTTTCATTGTTAAACTAATTAGTGAACTTAGTTAATGTCTAAAATTTTAAAACTACACGCCTAAGGGATTAAATTTAACAATACGAACTACTAAATAGCTTAGTACTTATTTTAATATTTTATACTGATTGCCAATTAAAATTACATAATATAGTTTATATTTTAAAAATTAAATAAAATTTATTACCACAATACACATTGCTAAGTATGATAAATGAAATAATAACAAATAAATCTTTTTAAATAAAAAAAATGTACACATAAGAAGGAAGTTTAAAAGTTCCCATAAACATTATACGTAAAAGCAAATGGAAATAATTTAATATTAAAAAAACTATCTATCCAATTACATTTTCAACCATCACAATTTGAAAATCAAATTAATCTTTATCTCTTTAGAAAAACAAAAATGTTTATCCAAGTTAATAGGGAGTTTCATAACTTCCTTCACTTTTCCATGTAAATGGGGAGTTTTAAAACTCCTATTTATTTGGTTACACAATTTACTGATCAAAATAAATACACTAAATTTCTCCAAATAAATAAATAAAAATAAATAAATAATCTTTATTCAGAAAAAATTGCTAACCTAATTATTTTTTCAAAAGACACCATTAAAAAAAATAATAACCTTTAATTTGAAAAAATAAATGTTTATCCAATTACTAGAGATTTTATAACTTCCCATTATATTTCGAGGAAAATGGAGAGTTTTATAACTTCTCATTATAAATAAATTGTGTATAATTCTCAATTTAAATAAATAAATTATTTTTGGTCAGAATAAAAAAAAGATTGTGCATCTAAATACATTTTCCATAGTCACAATAAATTTTTAAAACATAAACTTTATTATTAATATATTTCAATTTAAACTTTTAAAATAGTGACTGATCTATTTTCTTTTACTATTTTTAATTTCATATTTTATAATTTTAAAATTAATATTTTGGATATTTAGCTTTAGATTTTTAGACATTAAACAAAGTTATCTTATTGATTATCTGTCAATATTTAATTTTAGAACATAAAAACAATTAAAGATGGTTACTTAGATTCTTGTAAATTAATTGAGGTCTTAGTGGAATAATTTATTTAGTATGCATATCTTTTTAAATTCACATTCAAATTTAAATTTTTTTTATTTTATTTAAAAGAGAAATTTTATCCTAACTAAAGCTCCTTTTCAGTTGGAATCAAGTTTTAGGCAGTGCAATACGTATTTTTACATTTAAATAGGACATAAAAAAAAATCAAAAGTATTCCTGGTACATGATAAGAAATACATTATTAAATGAAACATTGAAAGTATCATTACTACATTATCATAAGAAAAATACTTTTCCAAAATATAATTAAAGTATTTTTACACATGATAACAAAATTCCTTTGTAAACCATACTAAAGTATCATTGAACAATAACAATAATAATAATTTTACAAATTGTGATAACAATAACATAACAATATGATAAGAAAAACACTTTAACAAATTGTAACGGTATTATTTTTTTTAAAAAATAAATTTAATAAAGTATTCCTGAAAATAATAACAATATTTTAAAAAATGATACTAAAAAAATCATTGCAACATGATAAGCAAATAATTTTAATGATTTTACTATAAGTATCTTTGCAATATGATCAGTTAAACACTTTTATAATTATAATAAAAATAATCTAGCAATATAATAAGAAATACTTTTACAAAATATAATGAAAACATTATACACATAATAAAAAGAAACTATTGAATCTATATAGAAAGTACCCTTACAACATGAACTAAAGTCATTAGTGCAAATAAGAAAACACTCATCTAAAATGTGATGAAAATCTCTTTATAAGATGATAATAAATATATTTTTGAAAAAAAATATGTTATATGTACCTTTGCATCATGATTACAAAAATATCTCTATGCAATATAATAAAAGTATCTCTATAAGATGACAAGAGAATTTTTTTATAAAATTTGTTGAAAGCACCCTTTCAATATGATTAAAAAAAGCACATTTTAAAAATTATACTAAAAGTTCACCTGCAACATGATTAAAAACTGTTTTTTTTTTTTTTTTTAAAACATAATATTATAAGAAGAATACTTATACCCTTGCTGCTTGATAAGACAAATACATTTAAATGCTCTATTGAAGTATTATACCTACTATGTATTAGAAATAATATTTTTAAAAATATATTGAAGGTATTCTTGCAACACAATAAGAATTTTTTTTTCAAAATATAATGGAAGTATTTATCATATGACAAAAAAAATCACTTTTAGAAACTATATTAAAGGTATCCTTGAAACATGATAACAAAAATATGCCATAACAATAAGATAAGAAAAATACTTTTACAAATTGTAATGGATATATCCCTGCTCAAAATAAGAAAAATATTTTTAAAATTTATACTAAAGATACTATTTAAACATGAACATGATAAGAAAACACTTCCAAAACTATACTAGAAGTATTCTTATAAGATGACACGGTAAAACACTTTTATAAATGTAATGAAAGTACATTTATAATATGATTAAAAAAACACTTTCACAAATATAATAAAAGTAACCTTCCAACAAGAAAAAAAATACTTTTACAACATATACTTTAAGTATAATTGCATAACGAACATAAATTTATTGTATAAAATTTACTTAAATAGTTTAGCAACACAATAAGAGAAAAAACTTTTAAAATCTATATTAACAATATCTAGGCAACATCATAAGGAAAATATTTTATAAAATATAACAAAAGTATCTTCAAAAAATAATCATCAATTTACTCTTATTTGTATTTATTAAAATAAAAAATGCATTATATATTAAAGTCTCTTCTCTTTTCAGACAATATTTTTATATATATTATTTTACATAAATATAATTAATACTTGTCACGACTCAAGCCTAGGGCCTAGACGTGATCGGCGAATGGGCAACCCGAAGGAACCCCAAACAAGCCTCATAGCATATCATTGCACATCCTTGGCCGCGGATGCAATAGAATACAACAAGAAATAGTAAATTGGGGACAACCGGGGCTAAGGGAACACTTTCATATCATGAACAACAAGAGTCGTTAGAGTCAAAGCTCATAACATAGATACATAGCATGTCCAACAACACCTTTACTACATAGATAAGAGCGGGGCCAAGACAAAGCAACCGAGCTCACCCTCATAGTCAATACATAAGTCAAGGAGAGAAAGTTTTAATACATAGTAAGAGATCATAAGTAACGTCCCTGGAATGGAGGACTCACCAACAAGCTTGATAGAAGTCGTACTAGCCATGTGGAGAAGGAGGATGATCAAGCGGTGCACCGGTTTCTACGTAGTGACATCATGTAGGAATAGAATATGCATTAGTATATTTGAATGTACTAAATATGTGGGATGCAATGCAACAAGAGATAAACATCATAGCCAAGATGCATATAGATAATCAATAGATAGCATAGTAACAATATGACATGTATGATTAATACTTAAGTAAAACATGCTTACATAGAATATAACATATATAAGAAGAGACCATTAACTATTGGTGGATCGTCACACCCTACCACCCTTGGTGATTGAGGTATAAACCCCGTCAATAGATTGGTGGATCGTCGTACCCTACCACTTTTGGTGCCGGAGTATAAACCCCCGATAGGTTGATGGGTACAAACCCCCAACAAGGTTGGTGGATCATCGCACCGTACTACCCTTGGTGTCGGAGTACAAATCCTCGATAAGTTGATGGGTACAAACCCCCCAACAAGGTTACCCGACGTGCAACCCCCAAGTAGGGCATGGTCACATTCTAACACTATATAGAGAATACCACATACAAAAATTCATTTCATTAACATTTCATCATCATTTAGTCATTCAACTCATAAGATATGCTTTGGACCTTCAATTCCTCAAGAAATCATAACCAGACATTTTATCAAACACTTAGAGGGTTTGTAGTGCTAGTGTAAAACTATGCAATTCAAGAGTGAAATCATGGTTGAAAATTCAATATAAAACTTTCAATAGACACTTGGTAACAAGCTCTAGCAATTTGCAACAAAACCCTTCACCAAATCTTACAATAAACCTTTGTTTCATAACTCAAAATATAGCAAAATATTTACAACTTCATGATTTTCAACATAGTGTGCAGTGATTTTCATAATAAGATAGACCCAATTGTAAATCAACATTAAATCATGCAAATTAGAGTAAAAGGAAGCTTGGGTATGATGGATAAAAAGAACTCATGAAAGAAACCCACATACCTTAGCTTTGGAGATGAACTTGATGAAGATTGGAGATGGAGACTTGAAGCTTGAGAGGAAATCCTTAGATTCGGAGAAGGTTTTGAGACTTGAGTTTAGGAGATAAAATATTACCTGAGTGTTTGAATGAGTATTGGGGAATGTTTAGAATGATATGAGGGTGAAAAATGGCTAAGCATAGATATTTTCTCGTGTGGGAAGACTTAGGCCCAAGACTTAGAAGTCTTGGACCGAAATTAAAAATTGGGCAGCAAAATAAACGCAGATAACATTCTAGAAATTGTCACTTTGAAATTTGAAATTGTGAATCGTTATCTCTAAAATCAGTGTTAGACCCCTTTCCCCCTAATTTTGACCCCCGGAACAAGAATATGAAGTCGAATTTTTGATATCATGCATGATTCCAGGCACTTACGTGGTACATTTTCGGATATTTTTTTGGGGTCGTTACAATATCTCCCCCTTAGGAATATTCATCCCCGAATGTCAAAGAAACGTATATAAGAAACACAAACATGACAGTTTCAGCCCGCATAGGGATGCAACAATGCACTTAAACATCATTTCAAAAATCCCATCATATGTGTAAAATCACCATGAACTTGTCAACATAAACATGAATTAATACAATGACATAGGGGATGAAACATAAGACTTGGAATCAACGAAGGACTTGATGTGTTACATAATCTTGGATAGAATGAAAGAGGTACGAATATTGCTCCTCCCTGCCCACTTCGGCTCCCCGCGAGATACTATCGACTTGACGATTCTCCCAATGGGTTTTGACAAACACTACACCCTCACAAACCAACATTTACTCATATTCACCCAACTTCTCCACTGGACCTCTTCATAGGATAACTCATCCCCCATAATGTAGACAACCTCAAAAGTCCTACAACACTTGAATCACCAACACACCTCCTCAATTGTAGAAACATTAAGAACAGGATGAACCATATCCTTATCCAAAGGCAATTCCTCTTCGTATGCAACCTCACTAATCTTCCTCAACACTCTATGAAGGTTCACAAACCATGAACTCAATTCCCTCCTTACCAAGACAAACCACACCTTTCATGAGCAAATTCTTCGATTACCCCAAATCACTAACCTTGAATTCTAGCTCTCCCCTCCTCACGTTAGCTTAGGATTTGACGACTTTGGGTCGTTTCAAACCTTTCCTTAACCATCCTTACCCTCTCCATAGCATCCATAATCAGTTCTGGACCCAACAAAGCCATCTCTCCTACATCAAACCACCAACCGGTGGTCTACATCATCTACCATAGAGAGCCTCAAAAGGGACCATGCAAATGCTAGAATAATAGCTATTGTTATAGGCAAACTCAATCAATGGAAGATGATCATCCCAACTACTCTTGAACTTCAATACACAAGCCCTAAGCATATCCTCAAGTAATCTCACCAACTCATGAAAGTACAACTTAGCATACTCTTCGGCACCATAAATAGTCTTAACTGATAAAAAGTGAACCAATTTCGTCACCCTATCAATCACAACCCAAATGGAATCAAAGCCCTCTTTAGTCTTGGATAATCCAACCACAAAATCCATGTTAATTTCCTCCTACTTCCAAGTAGTGATCTTTACGTCTTGGGTTAGGCCACCTAACCTTTGATGCACCGCTTTGACTTGTTGACAACTATGATGACCGGAAACCAATTTGGTAATGCCCTTCTTCATGCCTCCCTACCAACACACATCTCTCAATCTCTAAACACTTGGTAGAACCAGGGTGAATAGAATAAGAAGAGTTATGAGGTTCGTCAAGGATCCTTTCCACCAAGGCATCAACACAAGGTACACACAACCTACCTTGGTACCTAAGGGCACCATCTCCCCCTTCTCCACCTTGTCCTCTTTCACGAAGGCCTTCGATTCTAACAAGGAGGGATCAAGATCTTGCTTTGTTCTTACCTCATCAACCAATGAAAATTTAGAACCATCAACAAGAACACCACTATTGACAACCTCTCCCAATCTAACCCATAACCTGGTCAGCTGATGCACCTCCCTAGCTACCTCTTCATTACCACCATCATCATGAGCTAGGCTACCTATAGACACCAAACTCAAAGCATCCGCCATAATATTAATCTTACCGGGATAATAATGCACACTCATATATAATCCTTAAGAAGTTCTAACCACCTCCCTTGCCTCGAGATATTATTCCTTTGGGTGAACACATATTAAAAACTCTAGTGGACGGTAAATACATCAACATGCACCCTTACAACCAATGATGTCAACTTCAAAGCAGATACCATGGTGGCCAACTCAAAGTCGTAGATAATATAATCCTTCTCATGCACCTCAACTTATCTAAAGGCATAAACTTCCACCTAACTGTCTTGCATCAACACACAATCCAAATCAATTTGGGATACATCACAATACACAACAACATTTCCAACCCCATCCGATGGGGACAATATAGGAGCAGAGACAACTTATCCTTCATTTGGGTCACTTGTTCATGGAAGAACCAATATAAAAGAACCCATTCATGTCCAGAGGTAACCCGTTAAGCCCAAAAAATTCCTAATATCTAAGGGAGTTGAAGGTCTAGGCCAATTTCTAATCACATACATCTCCTTAGGATCATTCTTAGTACCATCCTCCAACGCCACATGATCTAGGGAGGTAACCTCCTTTAACCACATTTCACACTTCACATACTTAGCATACAACTCCTCTTATCCTAAGATTTGCAACACTAACCCCCTCTAAATGGTTCACAAGCTCTAAATAAATCCATACTTCATCACTAGAGACACAAGCATAACAAGGTAGGGACTAAAGATCCTATTCATGAAACCCATAAACATTGCCGATCCATAAGCCAACCAAACAACTCCAACATGCTCAAAAGACTCACTCCTAATTCGAAAAGAAACTTAGGGATATTACCTATCCTCGTCATCACTTGGGAACAAAACCTGCACTAAAGATCAAACATAGAGAAGTGACTAATCCATTGTAGTTGACCAATTAGGTCGACCATTCATAACCATCATATTATGACCTTATGGGTTCTACAATCAAAGGAGGCACAATATGCAAGTAGCCAAACCACCTCAAGACCTCAAATCCAACAAACTATGTTCAACCAAAACCACAAGATAAGACCCTATGCAATAAGAACATGGGGAAACCCTTAGAGATCAATTATACCTTAAGACAAGAAACAGACTTAACCCTTCGCAACCACATTACAATTCCTCCCACTCAAGGACGGACTCAATAGAGGATTGAAACTTAACTTTACGGGCCCTACATCAAGAAGGCACAACATACATGCAACTAATCCACCCAAGTATAATATCAAAATCCGCCACCCAAAACCCCCACAAGTCACAAGGCAAGACCTAATGCAATATGAAAATGGAACAACACCAATGAACTATCAAACAACAATAGGCTCACCAATGAGATAGATACCAAAGAGAGTTTGGGACACACATGAAACCCACTAGTAACCAAAAGAATAATGAAAGAAATAGTGGCATACCAGCCCATCAATGCACACATCAAAGCCAAAGGAAATTTCATCATATCGGTAGCAACATTGGGCACATCACCCCTTTATTGATCCACTTGATCAACATGACCACATTTACACTTCCTTCGAACATATGGACAATCCACTGGCTTGTGACCCACTTTACTACATCTATTATAAGCATTGGTCTTCTTCAAGCATGGGCCACCATGGTACTTCTACCTTCGGCACTTGGAATTAGTCATCCCACCATCACCTCCCCCGCTCTTGCGTTTACGAGGGCAATCCTTCGCCTTATAACCCAACCCTATAAACCATAACAAGCGTCGGTATCTCTCAAGCATGGGCTATCATGGTACCTAATACATTTTGGGCACATAGCATAAGGCATGATACCACCACCACCTCTACATTTGGAACTTTGGAACTTACCCCCAATACGAGCCCTCTTGGCCTCACTACCCCTCCTCTTACCATTAGAAGTTTCGGGGGCACACTTGTTGAAGGAACTGAGTTGCCAAATTTACCGCTACTATGGACACTCCCCATAGAGCATTGTGAATCTTCGCATTAGTCATATCACCATCCTGAGTAGCTCGAGACATATCCTGAAATGTAATGGATAGATTAGCAATAAGCCCTAGGGGACCTAACTCTATTGCACGACATAGATCATGAAAAAGTGAAATATTTCCCAGAATGCCTCATAGCCTGCAATTCATAGTCGTGGGTCACTTCACAACCATAAATAAGACTCTAATCGACGTAGTGTGTTGAATGCCAAGGATCCAACAACCTAGTACTTTGATACCACCTTTTTCATGACCCAAGCCTAGGGCCTAGACGTGATCGGCGAATAGGAAACCTGAAAGAACCCAAAACAAGCCTCATAGCATATCATTGCACATCCATAATTGCAGAAGCAATAGAATACAATAAGAAATAGTAAATTGGGGACAAACGGGGCTAATGGAACACTTTTATATCATGAACAACAAGTGTCGTCAGAGTCAAAGCTCATAGCATAGATACATGGCATGTCCAACAACACCTCTACTACATAGATAAGAGCGGGGGCCAAGACAAAGCAATCGACTCACCCTCATAGTCAATACATAAGTCAAAGAGAGAAAGTCTTCATACATAGTAAGAGATCATAAGTAACGTCCCTAGAATGGAGGACTCACCAACAAGCTTGATAGAAGTCGTACTAGCCACATGGAGGAGGAGGATGCTCAAACGGTGCAGCGGTTCCTACATTGTGACATTTTGTAGGCATAGGTATGTGTTAGTATATTTGAATGTACTAAGTATGTGGGATGTAATACATCATGAGATAGACATCACAGCCAAGATACATAGAGATAAACAATAGATAACATAGTAATAATATGACAAGTATGATTATTGCTTAAGTAAAACATGTTTACATAGAATATAACATATGTGTAAGAAGAGACCATTAACTATTGGTGGATCGTCATACCCTACCACATTGGTAATTAAGGTATAAACCCCATCAATAGGTTGGTGGATCGTCGCACCCTACCACCCTTGGAGCCAGAGTACAAACCCCTGATAGGTTGATGGGTATAAAGCCCTAAAACGATTGGTGGATCATCACACCCTACATTGGTACTGGAGTACAAACCCCCCGATAGGTTGATGAGTACAAACACCCAACAAGATTACTCGGCACGCAACCCCCAAGTAGGGCATGGTCACATTCCAACACTATATAGAGAACACCATATACATACATTTATTTCATCAACATTCATCATCATTTACACATTCAACTCATAAGACATGCATTGGACCTTCATGTCTACAAGAAATCATAACCGATAATTTTATCAAACACTTAGAGGATGTGTAGTGCTAGTGTAAAATCATGCAATTCAAGAGTGAAATCATACTAGAAAGTGCAATGTAAAACCTTCAATAGACACTTGGTAACACCCTCAAGCAATTTACATCAAAACCCTTCACCAAATCTTACAATAGACCTTGGTTTCATAACTCAA
>JAOTQR010147742.1:0-19653 GCA_025774065.1 Solanum ossicruentum
GAGGTTTCGCAGGATGAGTCATGTAATTAGTAATAGGTATGTCTATCTTCTTAAAAGAATAGACGAAAACTGTAGCTTTCATATTGGTAAATCCCTACTCGAGGGATATCGGTAATAGAATGCTAGTTATACCTTCTCACTAGCGAGGCTCAATCTGTAATCTGTAATACAAGGTGCACCAGGTCTAACAAACCTGCCGTTAGCTACGAGATTAATCAAGGTCTATTCCCATTGAAAATTTTTCTTCATAAACCATATAAGCTTTTTCAAAGTAGTACAAGACATGTAAATCTTGTAATTATATCATGTCAACTTAATAAAGGCACATGTCAAAGTACTTATATCTCAAGTGAATGCCCAAAAAACATTTAAATAATGGTAATAATCTTAATTATCAATGTACTTGTCTTGTAAAAAGATCTTCTCAAATAGCTTTTTCGGTATCATATCAAGTAAAGGACTTATCCCATATACAAATTCAAATCATTTGGTAAGAATTCACTTATAAATCATGTAAAAATCATGAAACTTATACAATACAAATTGGGGTTAGGATTACTACTCTCAGATGTCGTGTAGAAGTACCAAACATATTACCTCAAGTAATTAGTAAGACTTTCTTCAGTCAATCTATATTAATATCATAAAAATCTCAAGTTACTTTCTTTGTTCAAGCTAAGTTCATACCAACTTTAGAAATGCTCAATCCCTTTTAGGACTTTCTATTTCCTATCCATTTGATGACACACATATGTAATACCTAAACCATGAGTAATTTAACTAGTTCTTAATCCACCATTGGCATACTTTAGAAATATTTTGATCAATTCTTATCCAAACTTCTGCTAGAACTAAGTAATCATCCCAAACTAGATAAAACACTATCCATGATAATTACATTTCTTTTTCCTAAGCATCTTATTGGCTTTTTCCCTAAGTAAATCTAAAATTTTCTTCTCCGACTGGTACACTCATAGTCTTCAAATTAAATTCAAAACCTACTGAAATACTCTATATTAGCTACTAAGGGAGATAACAGAAGGAGAGGGAGGTTACCTCATGATTTAGGCTATTGGGGTGAACAAGATGTATGGTATTTCACTTCAATTTCACACCAAGTTACTAGCCTTCCCTTTTGATTTTTGTTTCCGTAGCCCTCTGTTCTTATCTTTGCTCTTTGCTCTACGGGGGTCTGCAGCTTTGCTGCTTAAGGGTTTTAGCCCATTCCCTTTCCCCCCTTAATCATTCTTTTCTTTTTAATTTTTTTGTCTATTCTATTTGTTTTAAAAAGACAACTATACCCTCTTTAAGACCATGGTTATTATAGAGTGTTCATCATAAACCTACAAATTATATTCAAGATAATACAATTAGGTATAAAATGAATACATTATACTTATCAATTCAATATGTATAGACTTCCACACTGACATAATTCTTTATCCATGTTGAAAATCTTGTATATATAGCTTCATTGCCCCATATGTTTACAAACAAGCTATTATTAACATATATATTTTTGTGAGTTGGTTCTCAATTTTTACTTTATAATTTAATGATATAATTTAACACTTACTCAAGATATGGTTGAATTTTGAGACATTTAAGCAAAATATGGGTTGTAGTTGATTGATACTCCATGCTACTAAAGCTTCATCTTCCACGCCTTTTAGATCCTCATCCACTTTGATTAAAAATCGAAATAAGTGGAAACATAGGATCACTATCACCCTTATCATTGTGACTTGGCCTATTACTCCTTTCATTCCCAAAGTAAAAGGAGCAAAAGTCAACAGTTTCTTTGGCAATATGAGCTTACATAATTGACTCTTCAATTTGTCCCCTATGCTTAATTGATCATTTGCATCCTCCAATTTGTCTGCATGTATCTAAACATGCAAATATGTCAATGAATGATTAGATTATACAAAGATTGAATTACTTATATAAGAATTATCATTACCTTTCAAATAAATACATCCACCGTGTATGAACAGGACCACAAGATGGGCTTCTTCAGAAGATGGATCGAAAGATGCTCCATCACATCGAAGAAGCTACATGGAAAGACTTTCTCCAACTTTGTATTGATAACAGGAATATTTTCTCCATCCTAAATTACTTTCCAATAGCTGACTAAAACATAAATATTTAAAAAAAGACTTATCTTTGTTATGGGCTTCCATATCCTTTCAGGTAGATTGGGAAAAGCTATTGCAATCAAAGTTTCTATGAGTACATGACAGTCATGACTTTTCATACCTATCAACTTCCCTTCATTCAGATCTGATCACTTGCCTAAATTTGAAGCATATCGTTCTGGTATCCTCAAATTTTTCCCTCATGCATATATTTCACGTTTCTCATCCATTGTGAATGAAAAACTAGCTTTGGGCTTTACAATTTTGCCATTTGCAGTTCCTGCAACCATAATTCCCTCCTCCTGTAGTATTCCTTTAAGTCCAGTCTAACTTTTGGGGTGTCTTTTGTCTGCGCCTTTACATCCATCACTGTGTTGAATAAATTGTCAAAATAATTTTTTTCAATATGCATCACATCAAGATTATGTCACAAAAGATTATCCATCCAATATGACAACTCCCAAAATATGCTTTGTTTGGTCTAGTTATGTTGAACGCAATATCCATTAAGTCTAGAATGTATGGGACAATCTGTAACTTTAGGCAGATGAGAAACTCTCTTCTACATTTGATGGCATTTCAATTATGGAGGTGAGGGATCATTCTCAACCCTATTTTTTCTGAACACCAGTTTCATGTTTCTAAACTCGTGATCCATTGGCAAGATTTGATGATGACAATCAAATCATGAATTTTTCCTACTATGCTCCATACAATAAGGACAAGTAAGTTTTCCAGCAGTCACCATCCAGACAACATACCATATGCAAGAAAATCATTAATAGTCCATATTAAACAAGTACGCTTAACAAAATTCTACTTAGTTGATATGTTATACGTCACAACACCTTCAAACCATTATTTAAGCTTATCTGTGAATCATTGTGGATAGATATCAATTAAACTTTTTGGATTGGGGGGACCCGAAATAACACAACTTAAAAATATGAATGGACTTGTCATGCACATTTCAGGAGAAAGATTATATGGAGTGAGAATCACTGGCCAAAAAGAATAAGACGTGGTAGAATTATAGAATGGTGTGAAACCATCTGCACACAACCCTAATCTAACATTTTTAGGCTCTCTAGCAAAGATGGGATACGCATTATCAAAATGCTTCCATGCTTTCCTATCAGATGGATGAGACAGACACCTGGTGACCTTTTATATTCACAATGGCATCTCATATATGGGGCAGACCTCATCGATGCATACAACCTCTTCAATCTAGGAATAAGAGGTAAATAATGCATCGCCTTAATTGGAACCATCTTCCCATCCAGACTCCTCTTATAACGAGCATGACCGCAAAACATATGATTTTTCAGTTCACTATCATCCTTGAAGTATAACATGCAACCATCAAGACAACAATCAGTTCTATGACGTGACTATCTCGATTTGAAAATCAATTTCTTTGCTTGATAGAAGTTCCTGTGTATGTTAAACTCAGGATTAACCAACTCGCCCAAGAGGTCAACCACTGAGTCCATAGCTGCATTAGGAACAATCAGATTTGATATTCATTAATCTAACTGCTACAGACAGAGCAGAATGGGGACTCCCCTCATATAATGGATGACTATCCTCTTATAATTCTTTATAGAAACATCTAGCTTCTTCATTAGGAGCTACACTAATGAATTAATCAACTTCCATCTACCCTTGAACTCCGAAAGCATCATTGATTATTTCATGAACTCTATCATGTTGAAAGGTGTCATGTTGATTCCTATCAGGTTCAAATCTAATTTGTCCATATGGTACAAGCATATTATATTCATCCACTGGTATCAAACTATAAAATACACCATTATGTCCATCTATTTTTTCGTGATCTACCCTGATGAAATATGTGGGTTTAAATCCCTCACAATACAAATGTATAATAACTTCATCTGTACTAAAGGATATTAGTCATCTACATGAACTTCAAGACCATTCTCTAAAATCAATCAAGTGTCATTGCATGATCGATGAAACTTCTAACACCATCAATTGTCACGACCCAAGCTTAGGGCCTAAATGTGACACGACAAATGGGAACCCCAAACAAGCCTCTTAGGATATCATTTACACATCCTTGGTTGCGAAATCAATTAAAACAACAACATGAGAGTAAATAAAGGGAATATGGGACTAAGAGAAACCTTTAATAGCATAAATCATAAAGAGTCAAATCTCAAACATAATTACATCACTTGTTCAACAACACCGCTAGCATAGATAGGGCGGGGAAAAGGCACTTTCCGGGCTCACCCTCGTAGTACCAAGAGTTCAACATAAAGAAATGACATAAGCAAGAGATAGCATAGCTAGCGTCCACAAACTTGAGGACTCACCAAAGCTTTCTCTTCAAGATATCACAACTAGCTACGAGATGGAAGATCGCGAGGTGCTCCAATTCCTACATGGTAATATCATTTAGGCATAGAGTATGCGTTAGTACCTTTGAATGTACTAAGTATGTAGAACACAATGCAATAAGAGATAGACAACATAATCAAAATTCATATACATAAGAATTAGATAGTATATTAGCAACATGACATGCATGATCAATGCTTGAAGTAAAATATGCTTAGATGGAACATAATATTTTTATAGGAAGAGACCATCATCATAGACTAAGCAACTAATACTTGGAATCTAAGGCATATCACCCCCTTGTAAGGTGATTGAGGTATCCACCGCTCAATTGGTAGTACGTGCCTAGCACCCTCGACTAGGTGTCCAAGGTATATACCCCTCAACCTGGTAGTACAGGCCTAATGCACCCCTACAAGGTAGTCAGGGAATATGCCCCTCAACATGGTAGTACGGGACTAGCAAACCCTGATAAGGTGGTCAAGGTATATACCCCTCAACATAGTAGTACGAACCTAGCACCCCTCGATAAGGTAATTGAGGCATAGCAGCCCCTCAACAACTTGTGGTCAACTTGCAACAATATAGATACTTTCAGAAATCAACACATACACACATTCCGTTCATCATCATAAAGCCACTTAAATCATAAGCCGTGCAATATATCTTCAATAACTCAAGAACCCTTAACTAGACATTTTATCAAACGTTTGGCGGGTGTGTAATGCTGGTTTAAAATCATGCAATTCAAGAGTGAAATCATGTGAGAAAACTAAATGTAAATCAACCCACCAACATTTGGTAACACCCTCATACATGATACATTGAATCCCCTCATCAAATCTCATAATAGATCACAGATTCATAGCTCAAAACATGCTTCAACAGTCCATATTTCAAGAAACCCCAACATAGTTTACAAACAAATTCATAGTAAGAGATACCCATAGATAATTCAACTTGAAAACATGCAATTTACATACAAAGGAAGGGTTGGCACCGTGGTTGAAAGGACCCAATGATTGAAACCCACATACCTCAACTTTGGGGATTTCCTTGAAGAAGATTTGAATGAGAACTTGAAGCTTGAATAAATTTCCTAAGATTCAAATTGAGTTTGGGACACTTGAATTTGGGTGAAATATTTGGCTAAGTGTTAGAGAGGGTTTTGAGGAATGTCTAAAATGATGTAAAGTTGAAAAATGACTAAGTATAGGTGCTTTTACGCATAGTAAGGCTTAGGCCCATGGCCTTAAAGCCATAGACTGAAACAGGAAAACTGGCACAAAATCACACTGGTTCGTGCCCTGGCCGCATCGCACTAGGTGCGCAGATTGTCTCTGGAATTCATCATTTTTGGGAAATCAAATTTTGATACGATTGCTCTAAAATCGGGGTTATACCTATTTCCCACTCAATTTTGCCCCTTGATCACGAATATGAAGTTGGATTTTGGATAATGCACGAATTTTGAGATATATGGAAATTACGAATTTGGATATTTCTGAGACACATTTTCGAGAACTTTTTGGGGCGTTTCAATATCTCCCCCCTTGGCAACATTCATCCCGAATGTCAAAGAAACGTAGATGAGAGAAGTAATTGAGATAATTTCAGCTCAACACATGAATGCAACAAATGCAGTAAAATACCATTTCAATAATCCCAACATAAGTGTCAAAATCACCATGAACTTGTCAACATAAATATGAATGCATGCAAATCAAACAAGGGCTGAAACTTAAGACTTGAAATTACATAGGGACTTACATTAATACCTTAGGCTTGAGTAGAATGAAAGAGATAGGGATATCACTTTTGCATGTTCACCTCAGCTTCCCATGTAGCACTCTCAACCAGTTGGTTTCTCCAAAGGACCTTGACGAAAGGGACATCCTTGTTCCTCAACCTCTTTACTTGCCTATCCAAAATTTCTACTGGAACCTCTTCATAAGTCAAATTATCTTCAACAACACCCACAACATCAAGAGGCACAATAACAGTTGTGTCATCCATACACTTCCTCAACATAGTCATATGGAAGACCGGATGAACCATATTCATATCATTGGGCAACTCTAACTCATAAGCCACCTTACCAATCCTCCTCAACACTCTATAAAGACCATAAATCTTAGACTCAATTTACATTTTTTACCAAGATGAACCACATTCTTCATGAGTGAGACCTTCAAATAGACCCGAAAACCAACCTTAAATTCAAGATCCCTTCTCCTTGCATCGGCATAGGACTTTTGTCTATTTTGGGACGTTTTTAACCTTTCCCTCATCATCCTCACCTTCTACATTGCCTCCATAACCATGTATAGGCCTAACAAGGCCATCTTCCCTACCTCAAACCATCCAACTGGAGACCTACAATGTCTACCATAAAGAGCCTCAAAAGGAACCATATCAATGCTTAAATGATAGCTCTTATTGTAAGCAAACTCAATGAATGGTAGATGTTCATCCAAACTAAACTTAAACTCCAAAACACAAGCTCTAAGAATATCCTCAAGAGTTTGGATAGTTTTTTCAGCTTGGCCATCCATTTGAGGGTGAAAGGCCATACTAAGTTTTACCTTGTTACCATGACCTCTTTGGAAGGACCTTTAAAAGTGAGAAGTGAATTGAGCACCACGATCCGAAATGATAGACAAAGGCACCCCATGCAATCTAACCAACTCATGAATGTAAAATTTGGCATAATCTTTGGTACCATGGGTATTTTTAACAGGTAGGAAATGAGCCGACTTTGTCATTCTATCAACCACAATCCAAATAGAATCAAAATGCTTTCTAGTATTAGGCAACACAACCAAAAAATCCATATTGATTTCCTCCCACTTCTAAGTAGGAATATCTATATCTTATGCTAGGCCAGTCGACCTTTGATGCTCGTCTTTCACTTGTTGGCAATTATGACAACCGAATACAAACATAGCAATGTTTCTCTTCATACCACCACTCCAAAACACTTCCCTAAAATCTCTATACATCTTTGTAGAACCAGGGTGGATAGAATAGAAAGAATTACGAGCCTTATCTAAAATCTTCTCTCTCATGTCATCAACATAGGGCACACATAACCTACCTTGGTTATGGGTACCAGCTCCCCCTTGGGAGAAAACCTCCCCTTTGCCATCTCTTACCAAGGCCTTTAACTCTAACAAGGCAGGGTCAAGATCTTGCTTTGCCTTCACCTCTTCAATCAATGAGGATTTAGAACCATCAACAACTACTACCCCACCATTGTCAGTCTCCTCCAACCAAACTCCCAATCTAGCCAACCGATGGACCTCTTTAGCCATCTCTTTAACACTATCATCTACATTAGATAGGCTACCCATAAACATCCTACTCAAAGCATTGGCCACTACATTAGCCTTACCGAGATGAAAATGCACACTTATATCATAGTCCTTAAGAAGCTCTAACCACCTTCTTTGTCTTAAGGTTAGATCTTTTTTGGTGAACACATATTGGAGAATCTTATGATTATTGAACACATCAACATGGACCCATATAAGTAATGATGCCAAATTGTCAAAAGAAATACCATGATGGCCAATTCAGGATCATGGGTAGGATAGTTCTTTTCATGCACCTTAAGTTGTCTAGAGGCATGAGTTATCACCTTACCATTTTGCATCAAAACACAACCCAAACCAATTCTTGAAGCATCACAATACACAAAAAACCCTTCCAACCCTTCTGGTAGAGATAAGATAGGAGCGGAGACAAGCTTATCCTTCAAAGTTTGGAATCTCTTTTCACACTCATCAGTCTACACAAATTTAGCCTTCTTTTGGGTCAACTTAGTCACGGGAGAAGCAATAGAAGAGAAATCACTAACAAACCTCCGATAGTAACCCGCCAAACCCAAGAAACTTCTAATATCCGATGGAGTCAAAGGTCTAGGCCAATTTCTAATCACTTGCATCTTTTTAGGATCCACCTTAATACCATCACCCGATACCCCATGCCCTAGGAGGACAACCTCTTTCAACCAAAACTCATATTTTTCATATTTGGCGGACAACTTCTCCTTGCTCAAGATTTGCAACACTATCCTCACGTGAGCCACATGCTCCTCTTCACTATGAAAATAGATCAAGATATCATCGATGAAAACCACCACAAACAAATCAAGGTAGGGTTTGAAGATCCTATTCATAAGATCTATGAAGATAGCTGGTCTATTGGTCAACCCAAAAGACATAACCACAAACTCGTAGTGTCCATACCTAGTACGAAAGGCCGTACTGGGAATGTCACATTCCCTTACCTTCACTTGGTGATACCCAGACCGAAGATCAATCTTAGAGAAGTGACTAGTCCCTTGAAGTTGGTCGAAAAGATCATAAATCTTTGGTAGAGGGTATATATTCTATATGATGACCTTATTAAGTTAAATAATACACATCCTAAGAGAACCGTCCTTCTTCTTCACAAACAACATTGGTGCACCCTAAGGTGATTGGCTAGGCCTAATAAAACCCTTCTCCAACAAATCCCTCAATTGCTCCTTCAACTCCTTTAACTTCACCGGGGCCATATGGTAAAGGGGAATAAAAATGGATTGAGCATCGATAAGGAGGTCTACACCAAAATCAATTTCCCTTTTGGGAGGAACATCGGGAAGCTCACTAGAAAAGCTCTTCTAGGAACTCATTAACCACCGGGACGAACTCTATAGGAAGGACTTTGGACTCAACATCCCTAACCCTCACAAGATAATAAAGAGATCCCTTAGAAATCAACATTTGAGTTTTAATTCAAGAAATGAATCTACCTTTGACCACCACATCATGACCCTCCGATTCAAGGATGGGTTCATTAGGGAATTGGAATTTGACTATATGGGTTCTACAATCAATAGAGGCATAATATGCATGCAACTAATCCATCCTAAGAATGATGTCAAAATCTACCATAACCAACTCACCAAAATTACAAGGTAACATTTTATGCAAAATGAAAACACGACAATTTCTATAGACCCTTCTAGTAACAATGGGTGCACCAATAGGAGTAGATACCTCATGTGGCTCACACAATAAGTCGTGTTTAACATGAAACTTTTTGGCAATAAAAGGAATAACAAAAGAGAGCAGCACCCGAGTATAGTAATGCATACACATCAAAATCGAAGACATTTAACATACTGGTGACGACATCGGGCACCCAAGTATACCAATGCATACACATCAAAATCAAAGACTTTTAACATACTAGTGACGACATCGGGCACCTCATTTACCCTTTGTCTCCCTTGAAGATCATAAAATCGATGGTTCCTTGGGGCACCACCTTGTTGACCTCCCATTCTTCTAGGACCTACATATGCACTTTGGCCTTATGTAAGGCCATCTCCACCATGGTTTTGATTACGATGACAATTAATCTTCTTGTGAACCACTTCTCCACAACTATAACAAGGATTGACGTTCCTCAATCATGGGCCATCATGGCCTCTACCACATCTTGGGAATGTAGGATTAGGCACCACACCACCACCACATTGGACCCTTGGATTATTATTAGAAAACCTCCTATTAGGAGCATTGGAAGACCCTTGGCCTTGATGAATCTGGCCACCCGTAGGACCTTGGAATCTACCTTCAAAATGGGCCTTGTCGGCCTCACCCATTATCCTCTTTCTCAACTTTTCCCACTCCAATTATTCGGCATAAGTCATAAGGCAGGACAAGTCCATATCATCTATCAACATGGCGGCACGACAGTCTTCATTCACTAAATCGGATACACCCATCACAAACTTGTTCATCCTAGACCTTGGATCGGAACCCAATTGCGGATCATATTTAGAGAGTTGGTTGAACTTGAGGGCATACTCCTTCACACTCATAGACCCTAGCTTGAGAATCATGAATTCCATCATTTTGGCCTCCCTTAGCTCAAGGGGAAAGAACAGGTTGAGAAATGCCTCCTTAAACTCCTCCCAAAGGATCACATTACTGTTCCAATTCTCCTTCTTCTGTTGAGTAAACCATATTTGGGCCATCCCATTGAGTTGGTAAGTCACCAAATCCGCCTTTTCCTTCAATCTAACCCCCATAATAGATAATTCTTTGTACACCTCATCAATAATTTTCGAGGGTCCTCATCCACTTTAGACCCATGGAACTCCGGTGGGTTCATCCTCATGAAATCCCTCACTCTAGATGCCGGAGTAGGAGCATAAGGGGCTTGGAACCCTTGGTTGACTTTATTAGTTATGGATTGAGCTAACATGGTAATAGAATCCTGGTATTATTCATGAGCCAGTTGTTCTTCGGGTGAACGAGCTCTTTTTCCTCTCGGGATAGGCATGATCTTGCATAGCAAAGAACATTCATTAGGGGAAAGCCTTACCTTAACTTCTATAGCACAATATATATCAAGAAGAAGAGAAGCATTTCCTAAAACACCTTATAGCCTCTTACTCATAATTGTGGTGCACTATACAACCATGATCAAGACTCTAATCGACGTGGAGTGTTGGATGCCGAGGACCATTAACAACTTAGTGCTCTGATACAAGTTTTTCATGACCCAAGCCTAGGCCTAGACATGACATGGTGAATGGGAACCCGAAGGGGACCCCAAATAAGCCTCTTGGCATATCATTTACACATCCTTGGTCGCGAAAGCAGTTAAAACAATAACAAGAGAGTAAATAAAAGGAACATGGGACTAAGGGAAGCCTTTAATAGCATAAATCATAAAGAGTAAAATCTCAAACATAATTACATCACTTGTCCAACAACACCTCTAGCATAGATAGAGCGGGGGCAAAGATACCTTTCGGGCTCACACTCATAGTACCAAGAGTTCAACATAAATAAATGACATAAGCAAGAGATAGAATAGCTAGTGTCCCCTAACTTGAGGACTCAGCAAAGCTTTATCTTCAAGATATCACAACTAGCCACGAGGGGGAAGATCATGAGGTGCTCCAGTTCCTACAAGGTAATATCATGTAAGCATAGAGTATGTGTTAGTACATTTGAATATACTAAGTATGTCAAACGCAATGCGAGAAGAGATAGACAACATAATCAAAATGCATATATATAAGCAATAGATAGTATATTAGAAACATGACATGCATGATCAATGCTTGAAGTAAAATATGCTTAAATGGAACATAATACATGTGTAGGAAGAGAGCATAATCATACACCATCAACTAATACTTGGAATCTAAGGCATATCACCCCCTTGTAAGGTGATTGAGGTATCTACATCTCAATTGGTAGTATGGGCCTAGCACCCCAGACAAGATGGTCAAGGTATATACCCCTCAACCTAGTAATACGAGCCTAGCATCCCTCGACAAGGTGGTCAAGGTATATATCCCTCAACATGTAGTACAGGCCTAGCACCCCCCGATAATTTGGTCAAGGTATATACCCCTTAACATGGTAGTACGGGCCTAGCACCCCTGGCAAGGTGATTGAGGCATAACACCCCCTCAACAAGGTTTGGGCAACTTGTAACACTATAGATACTTTTCAAGAAATCAACACATATACACATTTCTTTCATCATCATAATGCCACTTAACTTACAAACCATGCAATAGACCTTCAATAACTTAAGAACCCTTAATTTGACATTTTATCAAGCACTTAGTGTGTGTGTAATGCTAGTTTAAAATTATTCAATTTAAGAGTGAAATCATGTGAGAAAGCTAAATGTAAATCAACCCACCAACATTTGGTAACACCCTCATGCAAGATACATTGAATCCCCTCATCAAATCTCATAATAGATCATTGATTCATAGCTCAAAACATGCTTAAACAGTCCACATTTCAAGAAACCCCAAGAAAGTTTATAAACAAATTCATAGTAAGAGATACCCATAGATAATTTTACTTGAAAACATGTAATTCACATATAAAGGAAGGGTGGACACTATGGTTGAAAGGACCCAATGATTGAAACCCATATACCTAAACATTGGGGATTTTCGTGAAGAATATTTGAATAAGAACTTGAAGCTTGAATGAATTTCTTGAGAACCGAGTTGAGTTTGGGACACTTGGATTTGGGTGAAATGTTTGGCTAAGTGTTAGAGAGGGTTTTGGGGAATATCTTGAATGATATGGGGTTGAAAAATGACTAAGTATAGGTGTTTTTACGCATTGGAAGGCTTAGTCCCACGGCCTCAAATCCATGGACTGAAACAAGAAAACTAGCACAAAATAACATTGGTCTGCGTGCTGGCCGCGTCGCTCCAGGGTTGCAGGTCGTCTCTGGAATTCATCATTTTCGGGAGATCAAATTTTGATACGATTTCTCTAAAAGCAGGGTTATACCCATTTCCCACTCAATTTTGCCCATTGATCATGAATATAAAGTCGAATTTTTGATATCACCCACAGATTTTGATATTTGGAAATTACGAATTTGGACATTTCCGAGGCACATTTTCGAGCACTTTTTGGGGAGTTTCATCAATAAATGTAGTTTTCAGCCCACCATCATTTTCATAATACATGTCATATATCCACAAACGATTATCCATCTACAGAAAATATTCAAGTATATTTAAGTTAAAGTTCACAACAAATTAAAGTTTATTTCATATCCTAAAATTTAATAATTCAAGTTTCAAAAGTGCATAAGTTGAATTTTTTGAAGTATATAAAGTACTTAATTTCAATTTAACAAGCACATAAACTTCAAGTTCTAAATTATATTATATTCAACTTGAAGTTCACAATAAATTAAAGTTCATTTCATATCCTAAAGTATAATAATTCAAGTTTTAAAAGTACATAAGTTGAATTTTTCTAAGTATATAAAGTACTAAAATTCAATTTAACAAGTATATATACTCCCAAGTTCTTAATTATATTCAACTTAAAGTTCACAACTACTTTACATTTAATTTTTATTCTAAAATATAATAATTCAAGTTTCAAAAGTTCATAAGTACAAATATTCTAACTATAAGTCCTAAACTTCAATTTAACAAGTATATAAACTTTAAGTTCTAAATTATATTCAACTTAAAAGTTCACCAAAAATTAATGTTTACGCGTACCCTAAAATATAATAATTCAAGTTTCAAAAGTGCATAAGTTAAATTTTTTTCTAAGTATATAAAGTACTAAACTTCAATTTAACAAGCATATATACTTCAAGTTCTAAATTATATTCAACTTAAAGTTCACAACTACGTTAAATTTAATTTTATCCTAAAATACAATAATTCAAGTTTCAAAAGTGTTGTTGTACAATATTTCTAACTATAAGTCCTAAACTACATTTTAACAAGTATATAAACTTCAAGTTCTAAATTATATTCAACTTAAAGTTCACAACTACTTAAAGTTTACTTCATATCCTAAAATTTAATAATTCAACTTATAAAAGTGCATAAGTTGAATTTTTCTAAGTATATAAAGTACTAAAATTCAATTTAACAAGTACATAAACTTTAAGTTCTACATTATATTCAACTTAAAGTCCACAACAAATTCAAGGTTACTTCATATCCTAAAATATAATAATTTAAGTTTCAAAAGTGCATAAGTTGAGTTTTTCTAAGTATATAAAGTCCTAAACTTCAATTTAACAAGTATATAAACATCAAACACTAAAATATATTCAACTTAAAGTTCACAACAAATTAAAGTTTACTTCTAATTTCAAATATAATCATACATTGCTAAAAATTCAAAATGGGAACTCTAAGCAAGATGTAAGTATTTAACATTGAATAAGTTTTTAAAAAATACAATATACAACAATTAATACATTCACCTTTCCGATTGGCTTGACGGGTCGATGGACTTAGCTTGAGGGGTCGAATATATCCTACAATGATGCAAAAATTCTAAAGTTTAAAATTTATATATGCAAATTTGATTTTTCTAGGTTTAGCTACAAACTTTTAAATTTAAAGTACAATTAATGTACAAGCATCTGAATAGAGAATTTAAATTTCCTAACTTAAAGTTCACTATTTAAAGTTCTATTTCATGATGTTCAACCAAACAAACACTCAAATTTATAGTCTAATTCAAAATAACCAATTCGAACTACAATCGAAAAATCTACATTCACAAGTTCACACTTAAATATTCAAACCAACAATGTCAATAATTTCAAATACACTTTAATTCCAACTAACAAAACCCAAATCACAAACTAATTCAAAATTCATTTCAAGGTAAAATTCAAAAATACTCATTCACAAATTTAAACTACAATCAAATTTATAGTCTAATTCAAAATCGAAACGACCTCGAAAGTGCCCAAAAATATGCCTCGAAATGCCCAGAATTTTAAATTCTATATATCTCAAAATTCATTTGTTATTTCAAAAATTCGATTTCATATTCTTGTTCAGGGGGTCAAAATTTGGGGGAACAGGGTCTAACCCTAATTTTAGACTGAACGAATCACAGTTCCAAATTTTAAAGTGACGAATTCCAATGGGGTTTCCGCGTTGCCCTTGCGACGCGCCCCTATTGTGTTTGGTGCCAGTTTTTAAATTTCGGTCCAAGCCTTTTAAGTCTTGGGCCTAAGTCCCCCCACGCGTGAAAATACCTATACTTAGCCTTATTTCACCCTTATATCACCCTAAACATTCCCCAATACTCACCAAAACACTTAGCCAAATATTTACTCCCAAATTCAAGTCTCAAAACCTCATCCCAAGCTAAGGTTTTCCTTCAAGATTCTTCTTCAAGCTTCAGGTCTCCATATACAATCTTCACCAATTTCATCTCCAATCTAAGGTATGCGGATTTCTTTCATGGGTTCCTTTCACCCATGATACTTAAGCCTCCTTTTACTCAAATTGCACGATTTAAAGTTGATTTACAAATGGGTCTTGCTTATTATGAAATTCACTGCACACTATGTCAAACCTATGAGAAATTGTGATAGTTTTGCTATGTTTTGAGCTATAAATCTTTGATCTATTGTAAGATTTGAGAAAGGGTTTTGATGTATGTTGCTTTAAGGTGCTGCAAAGTGTTGATTGATGGTTTTACAATGGGTTTTCTTGCATGATTTCATCTCTATATTTCATGGTTTTATACTAGCATTATACATTCTCTAAGTGTTTGATAAAATGTCCGGATGTAGTTTCTTGAGGAGTTGAAGGTCCAAAGCATGAGATATGATATAATGACTATATGGTGATGAAATGAGCTTATGTATATGATATACTCTATATAAAGTGTTGCATTAGACCATACTCGATCCGGAGGGATAAGAGCCCAGGTAACAATGTTGGGTATTTGTACTCATCAACCATGTGAGGGGTTTGTACTTCGCCACCGTGTTGATAAGGTGTGATTATCATTAACCATGTGAGGGGTTTATACCACAAAACCACCAAGGAGTTTGTACCTTGAATAGCTAGCTTGGTCTCTTCTATACATATGATATCCTATATGAGTATGAGTTACTTAAGCATTGATCATACATGCCATATTGTTATATTATG
This sequence comes from Solanum ossicruentum, assembly GCA_025774065.1. Taxonomy (NCBI): domain Eukaryota; kingdom Viridiplantae; phylum Streptophyta; class Magnoliopsida; order Solanales; family Solanaceae; genus Solanum; species Solanum ossicruentum. The sequence continues at coordinate 15,994 of JAOTQR010147742.1, forward strand.
CCTATTGCTTAATATTATGCATTTTGATTATGATGTCTATCTATTTTTGTATTGCATCCTACATACTTAGTACATTCAAATATACTAATACATACTTTATGCCTACATGATATCACTATGTAGGGATCGAAGCCCAAGTTGATCATCCTCCTCCTTTAGTGGATAGTTCGCTACTACTCAAGCTAGTTGGTGAGTCCTCAACTTCGGGGACCATAGTATATGTTTCTCTTATTATGTAATGAGACACTCTTATTTATTTTCTATCTTAACTAGTGAGGATGAGGCCGATTGCTTTGTCTTGGCCCCCCACTCTTATCTATGTAGTAGAGGTGTTATTAGACATGCTATGTATCTATGATATGAGCCCTGACTCTTTGTCTCTTGATTATGATGTTATGCAAGCTTTTACCCTTCTCTTGGCCTTTTTTTCTAAAGTTTTTCATATTACTTAAGCATTAATCTCTCTCCCTTAGTCCTAATTCCCCTTGATTATGTCTGTTATGTTGTTTTACATTGCTTCCGTAACCAAGGGTGTGTAATAATATGCTATGAGTCTTGTTTGGGGTTCCTTCGGGTTCACCATTCGCCGGTCACGTCTAGGCCCTAGGCTTGGATCATGATAAAAATACCCAATTTAAACTACAATACAAAAATCCAAATTCACAAATTCACACTTAAATATGCAAACTAATAATGTCAGTAACTTCAAATACACTTTAATGCCAACTAACAACACCTAAATCACAAACTATTTCAAAATCCATTTCAAGTTAAAATCCAAAAATACTCATTCACAAATTCCCACTTTAATATACTTTCCAACAATGATAATCACTTCAAATACATACATTAGTTCAAACTAAGAGAACTCCCAAATCACAAACTAATTCAAAATACCAAATTTAAACTACGCCCTAAAATCAAAACATAAACTTTCTTCACTAATTCACAATCAGTATTAGAATTTAACAATGATGACAACATAGATAAATAAAAATAACAAACAATTCAAGATTTTATAATTTTAAAAAATAAAAAGAATCTAAATATTGACTAACAAATTAAAAAATGAGGAAAAGTGAAGAGAGAGAGAGAGAGAGGCGCCTTACCAAGTATGGTCAGACGGATGTCAAGGTGAAAATCAGCAGAGTGGAGGCAGCGGTGGTAGGCATTGTAGGGAAAGAAAAGCCTAGGGAGAGGGTTGAGAGTGAGAGACGCCTGCTTTGGTTTTTTAGGTTATACACTCACTGAAAAAAATGGGGTGCTTTGGGTTATATTACAATAAGGGATGATGGACAACATCCTTAGGTCCGTTGATGATGGTCAGGCTCCAATAAGAAAGTGGTTGCTATCAGTAATTAACCTAACCGAGGTTAGGGTTGAATCCACAGGGAATACAAGGCTTGACTATAGGATTTCACTACCAATCATTCCTAGTATCTATAACTACAATCTCTAAAAAGGGGGGAGGGGGTTGTGATTCAAAAACAACTTAAATAAAATGCTAACTAGATTACGGGAAAATGCTCAATTTTTGGAACAACTTGGGAATTGTGTTCTCCATGATTCGTTAACTCAATTACCCTAGATAACATAACTATGATTAGTGAATTGCATGCAGGATGGTAACTTAGGTTCTTCCAGCCCTCTTGTGAAGGTGAAGATCAAATTTTACCATGTCGCTTAGTCGGTTACCATAGCTTGCCAACTAACCATTACCTATTATTTCAGTCAACCTTTTCTTGGTCAGATTTGGTCGATTAGACGAGAAAACATCAACAAAATCCTATCAGCTACTTCCTTTTTCCTATTCGTCACTACCTTGTCGGAATCGTGATAGTAGGCAGGATTTGGTGTTGGCCACCACCAAACAACACTAATCATTAGGAAAAATAAGCAATACATGCAAAACCTCAATCATAAATATGCACAAAACCTAGGTTATCTCAAGTCGACTACCCATAATTCCCACAACCCCAAGTTGTGGGTGCTTAGCTATTCGTGGCTGAAGAAAAACACACAAAAATGCAAATAAGAGACATAGTTGAGAGTTTCACCAATAACAATGACGGAATAAACACCTCAAGTTGTGAACCCACAAGCTTGATTGATCCACAATGCGTACAAAGCAAGGTTTTTTGCAATTTCCCAAAATGAGTCTTTCAAGAAAGAACAAATAATCTACTCTAAAACCTAATAAAAGCTTCAAAAAATATCCTTGAGTAGTGTCTTTGGTCGAACTCTCTCAAAATAACCTAACTTAAACTAACTATAGTGCGTACAAAAAACCCTAAAATTTATGCAGAAAAGATAGTTGGCATTTGATAAATTTCACAGTTACGATTCGTAGGATGGCGTACAAGCCATAGTCGGGGTCTCGATCAGGATCTTGGCATCTTGGAATGGTGTATGACCCATAGGTACAAGTAGTTTCTTGGGCTATGACTCATATGTTGATCTCGTGGTCTTGGTCTTCAATTTTTTGTCTAACATTTTGTTTCTTTAATTCTCGCTACCTGTACAAGTCGTAGAGTATCTTACGACTCATGGGATGGGCTCACAGGAGTGACCTTTACTTGGTAGATTCCTGATTTTTGGTCTCTTACTCCTACTACAACACAACCTATGACTCGTCGTGTGAGCTACGACTCATAGATGGGCTCATATGGCCTATGCTTCAACAAAATATGCAACTTTTCTTCAAAATCATGCCAACCTAACTTTTCTGCAAGATTAACACAAAAACACATCAAAACACTAAGATGTTGCTCTAAGAGCTCACAATATCCTTTGTTTCAGGCACCAATGTCTTGTATTTTGACAGCACATAACACCCTCAACTTAGAATCGTTGCTTGTCCTCAAGTGTCAACTCAATCTACACAGACAAAGAGAAATACATAGCAACTAGGCTAATGGCATACACATCAACTTCTCTGATTCAGGTACCCAACTACCATTTTCAAAACAGGATTTAAAACTATTTAGAAAACATAAATATAATGAGATACCTGGCAATCAAACCATGATAAGGTAAGGAGCATCAACCTTTCACAATCACTGGGATAGTGATATGCTAATCAAGTAGTGCAAATGCCCTCACTAGAAAGAAGTCCCTTATACTCACTCAAGCACATTCATAAATCAGGGATTGAGGAAGCATTCTCACTTTCACAATTGAAATTCATGAACAATGACTAACACCATAAGGTTGTCCCTATGCTCATTTTTCGATTTAGTTCAAAAGTGGATTGGGATCACTTTAAGACTTATTGGCTTGTAACATGGGCTCAGGGGGCTTTGGTATGGTATTTTGGGTGAATTGTGACAAAGTTATCCTTGAACCATGTTTACTAACACGTTTTGCTTTCATACTCCAATCCTTTCACCAACTCCTCCCTTATCTCCCCCTTTTAAGGCTTTTTTCCCGGGTTTATTCTTTCACTTTTAAGCTATGCTTTGATTTTGAGCTCTTTTTTGCTAATCTTTTCAACTCAAGGAACTCTTTTCTTTTTTTTTCTTCACCTGGCTCATGATTATTCATTTTCTTTCTTTTCACCTCAACTAACTACCTCATTTTTGTTCTTTACCACAATAAGGGCCACCCTCAACTTAGGCTTTTAGCCCAAAGTGAAGTACCCACTATCTATGACTCAAACCA
>JAOTQR010147753.1:0-19652 GCA_025774065.1 Solanum ossicruentum
GTACTGTTCAGCATATATGTCTAGAGGTCTGTGGATACGAGTGGGTTGGGGGTATATGAGAGATACATATGTACATGGTTTATTTTATGATTTCGGTACTTGATCAGGCAGCGAGACCGCATTATTTATGTATGACATGATTATTAGGCGGTAGGACCGCAGCGGAGACCTTGTCGACCCGCATTTATGTATATGTATAAAGAAATATGTATTTGTGTTGTTGTCTAGGATGTTCCTGTGTTTTATTTGCAGGTGAGGTTAGTTAATAAAACAGAGGAAACTCTGCCGAAATTCCGCCAGGTGTCCTTGTCGGTTCAATGAGGAAATTCAGATTAGTATGTGTCTAGGTGTCCCTATCGGGCACTGGTCACGACCCTAAGTAGGGATGTGACAAATGTACAGGTATCTAAAATAGTTGAGTGAAACCGAAACAGGTAGAACAATGCAGAAACAATATCAACTCAACATAGGAAGCAATCAACATGTCAAATATCTATCTAAAGCAAGAATAAAGAGTAGACAATTGACCCATTAACTCACCAACTCATCAATCAAATCAGATTCATCTCAAAAGGACTCATCTAAGCTCACCTCATCACATCTCATCTCTTCTCATCACATCTCGACTCAGAGTACCAAGGTATGAACTTTTCGAGATTTTATCTTATCCGACAACGATCACTTATGAGCCAGTGATCGTATAACAAGCCGTCGTTTTTGCTACAGTCATTCCATACCTGCCAGGTAGGGGACGAATCAAATCCACTAGGGACCCAACTATCTGCTAAAGTTAAGTCCTCTATTATTTTAGGGACTCTATCAAGAGGGAACAATAATGAGATGTAATGGTTCTAATCCTCATCTATGCTTGGGTACGTAGTTTGACGAGTGTGAGTTGGACTAGCTCTTACTCTTTCAGTGCTCGATACTCTTCCAATGAAGAAATGCTCATAAAAGAATCCATCCAATCAATATATCTCAATTGACTTATCTTAACTCATCCTTATAAAGGCTCTCATCATTCAATCAAACCAATCTAACCATCTCAATGAACCTCATGGAGGCTAATCTTTCAGTTCGTCTCGTAGAACTCTAATCATCTCATCAATCAACATCTCAATCAACAGCTCAAGGATTTGAATAATCATTAGGGAATAATTGAATAGACAAGTCATTAGAGTTCATTTATGGAAACTCATGGGACTATCAAGTTCTATCAGCTCATCATCACTCTCACATCTCAATCTCAATCACAATCACAATCACATTCTCAATCAAGGCTCTACACTTACTCTCTATCTTCTTTCATGCAATCTTTAAGAAATAATAAGTAGGGGTTATGCAATAATTCATGTAAAACATTCAATTCAAGAAATCAAATTTGTGATAATCATGAACATATGAAAATACATACAATTAATATAGTTTTCAAGAATAAAATCAAGAAAATCATGCATATGGACTCAAGAACATTCAATCAACCATCTAAGACCATCTATGGGGCACATGAGAGAATAATCTTAGGTTTTCATTTGGCCTCACATACCTGTAATGAAGCTCTTCAAAACACCCATCAAGAATTCTCCTTGAATTCTACAATCTTACATTCTTCTTTCTTCTATCTCAAGCCCTAACTTTCAAGTGTTATGAAGAAGGACTTAGAATAGGGTTTTTGACCCTATTTGACCAATACTCCTACTGCTTTCATAGACTTGATGAATAGGGTATTCAGACAATACCTTTATATGTTCATGATTGTACTCGTCAACAATATTTTGGTGTACTTCATAGATGAGGAAGTGCATTTTGATCACCTTCTAATTGTTCTTCAAGCCTTCATGGATAAGGAGTTGTATACAAAATTTTCAAAATATGAGTTTTAGCTTAAATCAGTATCATTTCTGGGCCATATTGCCTCGGGTGATGGTATTCTAGTGGATATGCAAAGATTGAGGAAGTGAAGAACTGGCCTAGACCCACCCCTCCAACTGACATAAAAGTTTTCTAGGTTTGGTTGATTACTACCATAGATTTGTTGAGGAATTCTCTTCTATATCCTCACTATTAATTGAGCTAACTTAAAAGAAAGTGAAGTTTCAATGGTTCGATAAGTGTTAGAAGAGTTGTCGAGAGTTAAAAACTAGATTGACAAATGCGCTACTGTTGACTCTACCTGAGGGGACTGATGATTTTATGATCTACTGTGATGCTTCTAGAGTAGGATTGGGATATGTTCTGATGCAAAGAGGTAAGGTCATTGCTTATGCCTCCAGGAAACTCAAGAACCACGAGAGGAACTATCCAAATCATGACTTAGAATTGGTTGTGGTGGTGTTCACGCTCAAGATTTGGCACTACTACTTATATAGAGGACAGGTTGATCCATTCATAGAACATAAGAGCCTGCAATATGTGTTCACCAAGAAAGAGCTTAACTTGAGGCAGAGAAGATGGCTTTACTTGCTCAAGGACTATGACATGAGTATCCTCTACCTCTAGGTAAACCTAATGTATTGTTGATGCTCTTAACAGGTTGTGTATGGGAAGCACTGCTCATGTCTAAGAAGAGAAGAAAGAGTTGGCTAAAGAGGTGCACAAACTAGTGTGATTGTGAGTTCAACTATATGAATTTGGTTAAGATGGAATACTTGTGCATAACGGCTCTACAACATCTCTTGTGGTAGAGGTAAAGGAGAAGTAAGACCAAGATTCCATCTTACTCCAATTGAAAGAAGATGTACATAAGTAGAAAGAAATAGCTTTAGTCAAAGGGGGAGATTGGGCATTTAGATACAAAGTAGATTGTATGTTATAGATGTTGATGGTATTTGAGAAAGGACCATGTCAGAAGCCCATAAATCTATATATTCTATCCATCTAGGGTCTACCAAAATGTACCATGACATGAGAGAGGATTATTGGTAGAGTGGAATGGAAAGAGAAATTGCAGACTTTGTTCCTAAGTGTCCAAACTACCAACAAGTAAAATTTGAACAACAAAGGCAATGTTCAGTAGGCCATAATTTTGAAATTCTACAATTGAAGTGGGAGATAATCAATATGGATTTTATTATAGGCTTACCAAGGAGTTGCAGACAACATGATTTAATCTGGGTGATTGTTGATAGGATGACAAAGTCAAACCACTTCTTGGTTGTAAAGACTAAAATAGAAGAGCTTAATTCACTGTTCAATTCTAGAAGTCCTTTCAGAAAGACCTAGGTTCAAAGGTGAACCTAGCACTACCTTCCACCCTCAAACTGATGGTCAGGCAGAGCGAATGATATAGGCCCTGGAGGACATGTCGAGGGCCTACCTCATTAACTTCAAAGGTTATTGAGATGACCACTTGCCTCTAGATGAGTTTGCCAACAACAACAACTTTCATTTGAGCATCCAGATGGCTTATTAAGAGGACCTCTATGGGAGGAGATGTAGATCACCAATTGGAGAGTTTGAGGTAGGTGAAGCAATGTTTATTGGGCTAGACTTGTGTCAAGACCCAAGCCTAGTGCCTTGATGTGACATGACAACTGTGGAACCCGAAGGAACCCAAAACAAGCCTCTTAACTTGACATTAAACATCATTGGTCGCTGAAGCATACAAATACCTAAAGAGTAATAATAGGGCAATGGGACCAAGGGAACTCATATAAATATCATAAACAAGAGACAAGAGTCAAGTCCATCATAAGTACATAGTACGTCTAACTAAGACCTCTAATACTAGATACAGCGGGGGCCTAGACAAGCTACCGAGCTCATCCTCATAGTCAACATAGAGCATAAGAAAAATGCCTCATTACAATGATAAGATCAACATAAACTAAGGTCTCCGGAATGGAGGACTCAACAATACGCTTGGAATAGCACCGTCTAGCCACGTGGAATAGGAGGATGATCAACTTGGGCTCCAGTCCCTACCTGGTGATATCATGTAGACAAGAGTATGTATTTGTACGTTTGAATTGAATAATTATGTGGGATGCAACGCAACAGGAGATAAGCATAATAATCCAAAATGCATAACGATAGGCAATAGGCATAATATAGCAATATGACATGTATGATCAATGCATAAGTAAAACTTGCGTAAGTGAATCATGCTCATATAGAATATCTATGTGAGGAGGAGACCAAGTTAGATTGCCAAGGTATAAACCCCTTGGGGTTGGTGATGTTTTTGGGTGATATGAGGGTGAAACAAGACTAAATATGCATAAAAATATGCTTGGGAAATTTGGGCCCAACACTTAGGATATTTTGGACCACACTTAAAAACTGCTAGGTTACCAGTAACACATCTCCACGTAGTGGAGAGGATGTGAAGATAATTTTACAGTATGCCGCGCCTAGGGAACGTCGTGGAGGCATTGTAGAAAGCACTATGGAATTTGACCCTTAAAAATTTATAATTGCTATTCTTTCGCTCTTAAATCGAGGTTAGACTCTTTTCCACCTAATTTGGACACCCTGATCACAAATATGAAGTCATATTTTTGAAATAACGAATGAATTTTTAGATATAAAGAAACAAAATTTTGGGCATTTTGAGGAACATTTTTGGGCACTTTTTGGGGTCGTTTCAATATCTCCCCCTTGGGAACATTCATCCCCGAATGTAGTTGTACAAGACAACATTATATTTTAAACATCACTTTAAAAGTCCCATTATAAGTGTGAAATCATCATAAATTGCCAACTTAGATGTGAATGCACATGAATGACATAGGGGCTGAAATGTAAGACTTGAAATAACATTGAGGACTTAGAATTAGTAGCTTAGGCTTGAGTGGAGTGGAAGATTTAAGTGTACTGCTTTTGCATGTCCACTTCGGCCTCCCAACTAGCACCTTCGACTTGTTGGTTCCTCCAAAGGACCTTAATGGATGCGACTTCTTTGTTCCTTAATATCCTTACTTGTCTATCTAGAATCTAAATCGAAACATCCTCATAAGTTAAGTTATTCTCAACAACACCCACAATATCAAGAGGTACTGTAGCATTAGTATCACCAACATGTTTTTTTAATATAAAGACATGAAACACCAGATGGACCAAATTCATCTCACTAGGCAACCTTAATTCATAAGCCACCTTACCAACCCTCTTTATCACCTCATAAGGACCAACATACCTAGGACTCAATTTCCCTTTCTTACCAAAACAAACCACACCTTTCATTGGAAAAACCATCAAATAACCTAATCACCCACTTGGAATTCTAGGTCTATTCTTCTTACATCGGCATAAGATTTTTGACGACTTTAGGTTGTCCTCAAACTTTCCCTAATCATTTTTACCTTCTCAAGAGCATCCAAAACTAGATCCATCCTCAATAAAGCCACCTCCCCAACTCAAACCATCCGACCGGTGATCTACAACGTCTCCCGTAAAGAGCCTCAAATGGAACCATACTAATGCTAGAGTGATAGTTATTGTTGTAGGCAAACTCAATCAATGGAAGATGGTCATTTAAACTACCACTAAGCTCCAAGACACAAGCCCTAAGCGTATACTCAACTATTTGAATTATCCTCTCGACTTGGCCATCTGTTTGAGGGTGGAAGGCCATATTAAAGTGAACTTTGGTACCAAGATCCCTTTGAAAAGACTTCCATAAGTGGGAAGTAAATTGTGCACCACAATCCTATATAATGGATAAGGGAACCCCATGCAACCTCGCCAACTCATGGATGTACAAACTTGCATACTCTTCATCCTCATATGTAGTCTTGATTGGCTGAATATGAGCCGATTTTGTCACCCTGTCAACCACAACCCATATGAAATCAAAACCTTTTCTAGTCTTGGGCAACCCAACCACAAAATCTAGATTAACTACCTCTCACTTCCAAGTAGGAATTTCTATGTCTTGGGTTAGGCCACCCGGCCTTTGATGTTCGGCTTTGACTTTTTGGCAACTATGGCAATCGGATACAAATTTGGCAATGTCCCTCTTCATGCCTCCCCATCAATACAGATCTCTCAAGTCTCTATACATTTTGGTGGAATCGGGGTGGAAAGAATAAGAGGAATTATGGGCTTCATCAAGAATTTTCTCCCTCAAATTATCAACACATGGCACACATAACCTACCTTAGTATCTAAGGGCCCCATCTCCCCCTTGGGAGGAAACCTCTATTTTTCCCTCTTTTACCAAGGCTTTCAATTCAAGCAAGAAGGAGTCGAGATCTTGTTTTGCTATCACCTCATCAACCAAAGAAGATTTTGAACAATCTATCACAACAGCACCATTACCCACATCTTCCAACCTCACTCCCAATCTAGCCAACCTATGCACCTCCCTAGCCATCTCTCTTTCACCACCATCCACATGAGCTAGGATACCCATAGATACCTAACTCAAAGCATCCGCCACAACATTGCCTTACCCAGATGGTAATGCACACTCATGTCATAGGCCTTAAGGAGTTCTAGCCACCTTCTTTGTCTCAAGTTAAAATCTTTTTGAGTGAAGACATATTGAAGGCTTTTATGATCGATGAAGATATCAACATGCACCCCATACAAATAATGATGCCAAATCTTTAATGCAAGAACCATGGTAGCCAATTCAAGATCATGGGTAGGGTAGTTCTTTTCCATGCACCTTGCGTTACCTAGAAGCACAGGCTATGACCTTACCATTTTGCATTAATACACAACCCAAATCAACTCTAGATGTATAAAGATACAAAACAAAACCCACAAACCCATCTGGTAGAGATAATATAGGAGCGGACAAAATTCCATCTTTCAATGTTTGGAAGCTTTTCTCACATTCCTCGGTCCACACAAACTTCATCTTTTTATGAGTCAATTTTGTCATAAGAGAAACTACATTGGAGAACCCATTCAAAAACCTTCTATAGTAACCCGCAAGGTCCAAGAAATTCCTAATGTACGACGGGGTCAATGGTCTAGGCCAATTCCTAATCACATCGATTTTCTTAGGATCTACTTTTATACCATCCCTCGACAATACATGAGCCAAGAATGCAACCTCCTTCAACCAAAATTCACTTTTGTCATACTTAGCATACAATCTCTCCTCCCTCAATCTTTGAAACACAACTCTCAAATGACCCATATGTTCCTCCCTACTATGTGAATAGATCAAAATATCATCAATGAAGACCACAACAAAGGAATCAAGGTAGGGTTTGAAGAATCTATTCATTAGGTCCATGAAGATGGTCAGCGCATTAGTCAAACCAAAGGACATCACCACAAATTCATAATGCCCATACCTAGTCCGGAAGGCCATTTTTGGAATATCACACTCCCTCACCCTTACTTGATGGTACCCAAAACGAAGACCAATGTTAGAGAAAATACTAGCCCCTTGTAATTGGTCAAACAAGTCATCAATCCTTGGAAAAGGATATCTGTTCTATGTAGTGACCCTATTGAGTTGGCGATAGTCAATGCACAGTTTAAGTGACCCATCTTTCTTCTTTACAAATAACACCGGTGCACCCCAAGGTGATTGGCCAAGTCAAATAAATTCCTTCTCCAACAAATCTTTTAATTGTTCCTTTTAACTCCTTCAAATCTACCGGGACCATACATTAAGGAGGAATGAAGATAGGCTGGTTGTCGGGAAGGAGATCTGTGCTAAAATCTATCTCCCTTTCAAGAGGGACACTGGGAAGATCATTTGGGAAGACATTAAGAAATTCATTTACAATCGGAATCAACTCAATAGAAGGGACTTTGGACTCCACATCTTTGACTCTTACAAGATGATACAAACACCCCTTGGAAATCAACCTATGTGCTTTAATGCATGAGATTAACCTACCCCTCACTACTACCTCATGACTTTCCCACTCAAGGACGAGTTCATTTGGAATTTAAAACTTGACCCTACCAGTTCTACAATTGATAGAAGCATAGTATGCATGCAACCAATCCATCCTAAGGATAACATCAAAATCATCCATATCTAGTTCAACAAGATCACAGGGTAAGATTTTATGCAAGATGCAAACCAGACAATTTCTGTACACCCTCCTAGCAACAATAGAGGTAGCAATAAGGGTAGACACTTTATATGACTCATGCCATTACTCTGACTCAACTTAGAACTTTTTAGCAACAAAGGGAGTAACAAAGAAAAGGGTGGCACTTGGATCAATCAAAACATATACATCAAGATTAAAGATATTCAATGTACCGGTAATAACATCAAGGACCTCACCAACCCCTTGCCTCCCATGTAGAGCATAGAATCAATTGTGCCTTGGGGAACCACCTTGAGGACCATGTCTACCCAATGGAACAACATTTGCACCTTGAACCTTGCCACGGTTTCTAGGACAATCTACCTTCTTGTGACCAAGCTCCCCACATTTAAAACATGCATTGGAACCCTTCAAATAGGGGCCCTTTTGACCCCCTCCACATCTAGGGTACACATCATTAGGAGCCACACCAACAACACCTTGAGGCCTAGGGAAGTCATTGGCAAACCCCGTATTAGTAGCATGATGAGGCCTTTGGACTTGAACTCTAGCACCCTTGTAGAACCTACCCTCAAACCGGGCCCTCTTGGCCTCATGATCCCTCTTCTTTCTCAATTTCTCATACTCTATTTGCTCAACATATGTCATCAACCGAGACAAATCCATGTCACCAATAATCAAGGTGGACCGACACTCCTCACTTTCAAAATCAGAGACACCACAATGAACTTATTTATCCTTGACCTAGAGTCATCCACCAAGTGAGGAGCATACTTCAAAAGTTGATTAAATTTAAGGGCATATTCCCTTACACTCATACCACCTTGTTTCAAGTTCACAAACTCAACTAACTTTGCTTCCCTAACCTCAAGAGGGAAGAACCAATTAAGGAAGGCCAATTTGAAGTCCTCCCAAAGCACCACGTAGCCATTGCCCTTCTAACCTTTCCATTGATCAAACCAAATTTGGCCCACCCCTTTGAATTTCTACGTCGCTAACTCTGCCTTGTAATTTGGCCCCATACCCATAATAGACAAGATTTTGTAGATTTCCTAAATAAACTCTTGTGGATCTTCTTCCACCTTTGACCCACGGAAAATTGGAGGATTCATCCTCATGAAATCTCTTACCCTAGCTCCCAGGGTAGTAACATAAGGGGTTTGGGCCCCTTTTTGGACTTGATTGGCCACTACTTAGGCAAGCATAGTAAGGGCATCCCGAAGCTCACCATTGGTAGGTTGATCCTCAGGAGTTTGGGCCCATCTTCCTCTTGTATTCGAAATTATCTATCATAGAAAAGAACAATTGTTAGGGGGAATACTTATCACAACTTTATAGCATGACTTAGGACATTAATATGGGAAATATTTCCAGAATGCCTCATAGCCTCATATTTCATAGTCATGGCACGCTTCACAACCATGAATAGGACTCTAATCAACGCGGTGTGTTGGACTCCAAGGATCTACCAACCTAGTACTCTGATACCAAGTTTTTCATGACCCAAGCCTAGGGCCTAGACATAAAAACAAATAGGGAATCCGAAGGAACCCTAAACAAGCCTCTTAATTTGCCATTGCACATCATTGGTCGTGGAAGCATACAATGAAGTAAAAGTGTAATAATAGGGCAATGGGACCAAGGGAACTCATACAAACATCATAAACAAGAGACAAGAGACAAGTTCATCGTAAGTACATAGTATATCCAACAAACACCTCTAATACATAGATATAGCGGGGCCAAGACAAGCTACCGGGCTCAACCTCAGTCAACATAGAGCATAAGAAAGATGTCTCATTACAAAGATAAGATCAACATAAATCGAGGACCCCAGAATGAAGGACTCATGAATACGCTTGGAATAGCACCGTCTAGAAATGTGGAGGAGCAGGATGATCAACTTGGGCGCCGGTCCCTACATGGTGATATCATGTAGGCAAAAGTATGCATTAGTACATTTGAATATACTAAGTATGTGGGATACAACGCAATAAGAGATAAGCATCATAATCCAAAATGCATAACAATAGGCAATAGGCATAATATAGCAATATGACATTTATGAACAATCCATAAATAAAACATGCTTAAGTAAATCATGCTCATATAAAATATCATATGTGAGGAGGAGAACAAGTTAGACTGCCAAGGTATAAACCCCTTGGGGTTGGATAATAGCACCCGTCACCCTAGTGTGTGAGGTACAAAACCTTTTTTAAGGTTAGTGATGATCGCACCCATCACCCTAGTGGTTGAGCATTCACCACTCAACTGGGTTAGTGATGATCGTACCCGTCACCTAGTGGTTGAGCATTCAACCCCTCAATTGGGTTCTCAAATTGAGCATATTTTACCACAACACTTTAGATAGTATTCATCATGTACATAAGCTCATTTCATCAATATTTCATGCTTTAGACCTTCATTTCCTCAAAAAATGATAACCAGACATTTTGACAAACACCTTGGGGGTGTGTAGTGGAGGTCAAAGATTTTGACAACCAGACATTTTGACAAACCCCTCATCAAATCCAACATTAGATCCAAGATTTGAAGCTTAAAACATTCTAAAACAGCCATACTTTCATGAACTAAAATCACTATGCAGTAAATTTCTCAATATACAAGACCCACATGTAAAATCATCTTTAAATAATTCAATATTAAGTAAAAGAGGGTTTAGACACCATAGGTGAAAGGACCCAATGGTTCAACACCACATACCTTAGCTTTTGTGAAGTTCTTGAACAAGAATTTAATGGAGAATTGTAGCTTGGATGAGATCCTTGAAGAAATCCTTGAGATTTGCCTTTAGTTTGGGGCTTCAATGTAGGGTTAAAGATGAGTCTAAGTGTTTGGGGAAATATTAGGGAATGTTTTTGGGTGATATGAGGGTGAAATAAGACTAAGTATGTATAAGAATACGTTTGGGAAATTTGGGCCCAACACCTAGGTTATTTTGGACCATATTTAAAATCTGCTAGGTGACCAAAAATACATCTCTGCATCGTGGAGAGGATGCGGAGATGATTTTACACTATGGCGTGTCGCAGAGGCATCGTGGAAAGCCCTCTGGAATTCGTCCCTTAAAAATTTGCAATTGCTATTCACTTTTAAATCGAGGTTAGACCATTTTTCACCTAATTTGGACCCCTTGATCACAAATATGAAGTCGAATTTTTGAAATAACGAATGGATTTTTAGATATAAAGAAATCATGATTTTGGGCATTCCTCGGCATATTTTTGTGAACTTTTTAGGGTCGTTTCGACTTGGTTCACAAAGCTATGGAGAAGGTAAAGATCATACAAGAGAGATTGAGAACTGTACAGAGTCGCCATAATTCCTACACTGATGTTAGGAGAAGGGACCTAAAGTTCAAAGTGACTGATTGGGTATACTTGAAAGTGTCACCCATGAAGGGTGTAATGAGATTTGATAAAAAGGGAAAGTTGAGCCCTTAATACATTGGTCCCTACAAAATTGTGAAATACAACTTATGAGTTGGAGCTACCACAAGAGCTAGCACCTATCCATTCGGTGGTTGATATTTGTATGCATCAGAAATGTTAGGGAGATCATCTTTTGGTTGTGCCTATTGAAAGCATTGGAGTGAAGGATAGTTTGAGTTATGAAGAGATACCTGTCTAAATCCTTCATCGACAAATTCACAAGTTAAGAACTAAAGAAGCTGCATTTGTAAAAATGTTATGGAGAAGTCATTCTGTTGAAGAGGCTACATGGGAAGCTGAAAAGGATATGAAGGCTAGATACCCTCACCTATGCATGCCTCCTAATGATGAAATTGATGGTAATGATTCATTTCTATACTTTGAGTCATTTTCCCATTATTGAGTTGATTTCTTTGATGCTCCTCTTGAGTTTATAAGTATTTGAGTTGTGCCTAATGATGATGTTATAATTAGTACTTCAATTCTCAATCCTAAGCTGAAGTTGATTTATGGAGTATGAGTATTGAATATCTGAGTATTTAAGTTCTTGATGGTGTACGTTTCTTCTTTTTAGGTCTCCTAGTTGCTCATTATTTGAGAACAAATGATCCCATGGGGGATATATTGTGACATACCATAACTCTATTCTTATATTTACCTATGTTTAAATCCTCATTCTTATATATGAGAAGTGGATTAAGGTCATAAGAGACCTCTAGTACTTAGCCGAGTTAAAAACTTTCCTATCTATTGAGTTTCTCACGTTACATTATATGAGGGTCAACTTTAAATGATCACACCTTTTAGCACAGAGAATTATGTGTCCTATGACCAACCAAATGAATGGTCTTTGCATTAGCTTTCCAACATCACTGATTTAACCTCAATTGGAGTTCGGAGTAAAAAATTATAGCCATTTTACTACAGACTACAAGAGTAGAGTAAACATACTTCGAACAATGTTATGGTCTGGGGTTTAAATGATGGCCAATCTGTTAACTCATGGAAAAAACTTCTGAAAATCCATTTTTGAGCCCCAGACATAACGAATCCATCTACGAGCCATAGTTTAGGCTCATGAAATTGATCAAGATTGTGACACCCGGTAACTTCATACTCTTATTTACCCATGTTTGAAGTATCATTTGGTCAGGTTGGGAGTATGTTAGAGTCATAGAAGACTTCTAGTACTTAGAGAAGTTCAAGACTTCCCTACGAGTTGAGTTTTTGGTGTCGGTTCATGCAAGGGTGGATTTTAAATGAGTACAACCTTTAGCACACTTTGAACAGGATGGGCCATGACATGCAAAATGAAATCCCTTTGAGTTAACTTTCCAACGCACATGGTTTCATCTCATTCCAAGGTACGATGAAGGAGTTATGACCGATTTCGTGAGACCCTCCCATGTAGTGATGTCACCCGAGCACTTAGACGGACAATGGGCCTTTGGACGACACGTCTAGGCTTCCTTAAGCAGGGAAAGACCATTTTTGGTCTAAGGCATGTGACACATCCACTAGCACAGGCCGTGTATCTGTCCACTGACCATGTGGATGGTCATGGGGTGTGTCCAAGGGAAGCATACTGAGCATGGGAGGAATTTTGACCAAGCATGGTGCCACGGGCACCTTGACGGGCCCTAGCAGGTCAAACGACTTATCAACTTAGGTGTGGAGTGGACTGGCAATACTAATTTTCTCTACGTTGTTCAAAGGACCACTACACGGACCGTGTAACTTCACACGGCCCGTGAAGTGGCCCGTTAAAGTGACTTTGACGATAACTTTTTCCCAAGTGTTCTAATTCCAATTTTTTGTCTAAGTCCCATCTCAAGGGCACTCCACACGACCCGTGGAGTGCCATATGACCAGTGTAGCCTTCAGTGGGGAAACATTTTGCGAATTTTTCCTCCGTTTCACAAATGGCATTTTTGTAAATGGTAATTATTCTAATGATCTTTTTGGACTTCTGATGCTATCCTAACCTCCCCAAAAGACCTACAACCTATTCCAAAGGATCAAACCAATTACTCTCATCTCAAATGCACTCTAAAATTCTTTCAAGAGCCTCGATCAAAACCCCAATACAAGTTCTAGGAAACTCAAAAAAAAGTTTTGGATTCCAAGATCCAAGTCCTTCACAACCCAATTTTAAGAAACTCGAAGTCTTAAGATATGTGGGTTTCAACCAGTGGATGCTTTCACCCATGGTTACCAACCTTCCTTTTTACATGAAGTTCACATTTTTAAGTTGAATTACTTATGGGTCTTACTTATTATGAATTTGACTATGAGCTATATTAGGGCTTCATTAAAGTGTGATTGTACTAAGCATTATTTGACCTATGGATCTATGATCCACTTTGAGATTTGATGAGGGGTTTTCATGTACGTTGTTTGCGGGTATTACTAAGTATTGGTGGGTGGTTTAACATTGATTTTTCTTGCATGATTTTACCCTTGAATTGCATGGTTTTATACTAGCATTGCACACCTACCAAGTGTTTGATAAAATGTCCAATTAAGGTTACTTGAGTTGTTGATGGCCTAATGCATGGCATATGAGATAAGTGACCTTATGATAATGAAGGTAATCTATATATATGTGTAATTTCTTGTAAAGTATCTATAGTGTTGCAAGTTGACCATACCTTGTTGAAGGGGTCTTTTGCCTTAACCACGATGATGCAGGGTGTGATGTCCATCAACCATGTAATGAGGTTGATACCTTGACCACTATGATGGAGTGTGTGATATGCATTAACCATGTTCAAGGGTTGATACCTTGAAAACTATGATGGAGGATGTGTTGTTCGTTAACCATGTTAAGGGGTTGATACCATGACTACTATGATAGAGGGTGTTATGTTCATTAATCATGTTGAGGGGTTGATACCTTGACCACTATGATGGAGCGTGTGATGTCCATCAACCAGTTAAGGGGTTTGTACCTTGACAACTATGATGGAGGTAGTGATGTTCGTCAACCAATTGAAGGGTTGATACCTCAATCACCATGGATGGTAGGGTGTGATAACCCATTGTAATGTTGGTCTCTTCTTACATATGTAATATATTCTAAATAAGCATGTTTTACTTCAAGCACCATTCATTCAGGTCGTATTGTTATTATGTTATTTGTTGCTTATGATTATGCATTTTATCTATGTTGCCTATTTTTCTATTGTATTGCATCCTACATGGTACATTCAAACATACTAATGCGTACTCTGTGCCTACTTGATGTTACCATGTAGGAACCGGAGCCCTATTTGATCATTCTCCTCCTCCATGTGGCAGTATGAGTTCTCTCTCTCAACGCAAGTTGGTGAGTGCTCAACTCCAAGGACATATGTCTCTTGATTTTCATGCTATGTATTGACTTTCTCTGTGTTATTAACTTATGACAATGAGGATGAGCCCGGAGATTGTTGTGGCCCCTATTCCTATGTATGTGGTAGAGGTGTTATTGGAACCTTATGATTTACTTAAGCTATAATCTATTGTCTTGTTATGTTCCTACGACATTAAAGTTGTCCCTTAGCCCCGTTTACCCCTATCTACAATTCTTGTTGTTGTTGAAATGGTTCCATGACCAAAGATGTGTAATGATATGCTAAGAGGCTTATTTGAGGTTCCTTCAGGTTCCTCATTTGTCGTGTCACATCTAAGCCCTAGGCGTGGATCATGATAAACTTGGTATTAAAGCACTAGGTTATTAATGGTCCTTGGCATCCAACACACCGCGTCGATTAGAGTCTTGTTCATGGTTGTGAAGTGCACCACGAATATGAGCAAGAGGGTATGAGATGTTTTAGGAAATGTTCCCTTCTTCTTACTCTATGTCGAGTTATAGGAGTCATTGTATGGTTTTTCCCCTTATTATTATTCTTTGCTATGTTATATTATGCCTAACAGAAAAGGAAGAAGAGCCTGCACACCCGAGGAACAATCGGCTGATGAAGAGTTCCAGGATGCTCTTGCCATGCTAGTCCAAGCGGTGACCAACCAAATCAACCAAGGGGCCCAATCCCCTCATGCTCCCATTCTGGAATCAAGGTTAAGGGATTTCATGAGGATGAACCCATCGGAGTTCAATGGTCTAAAGATAATGAGGACTCTCAAGAATTTGTCGATGAGGTTTACAAATTGCTATCTATTATAGGTGTGAGGTTAGAGGAGTAGGTGGAGTTGGAGGCTTACCAACTCAAGGGGGGTTGCCCAAATATGGTATACTCAATGGAAGGAAGAGAAGGGGAACAACGATGTGATCCTTTGGGAGGAGTTTGAGATGGTACTTCTCAACCGATTCATCGCTCTTGAGCTACGAAAGGCCAAAATGATGGAATCCGTGAATTTGAAGCAAGGGTCAATGAGTGTGAGGGAGTATGCCTTTTAGTTCAACTAACTCTCTAAATATGCTCCTAAATTGGTGGCGATCCAAGGTCTAAGATGAATAAGTTTGTGATAGGTGTATCTAAATTGGTGAAAGAAGAATGTCGTGCCGCTATGTTGATAGATACATAGACTTGTCCAGCCTAATGACGTATTCTTAATAATTGGAGGATGAAAAATATGAGGAAGAGAAAGGGTAAGGAGGCTAAGAGGGCTAGTTTTGAATGACAGTTCCAATGTCCCAAAGGTAAGGGTGGTGTGGTGCCTTATGCTAGGTGCCCAAGATGTGGTAGATGACATGATGGCCCATGCTTGAAGGGTACAAATGCTTGTTATGGTTGTGGGTAGATGGGTCATAAGGTAAATGATTGTCCTTATAAATGCAACAAGGGTAAAGGTGATGATGTTGATTAAGGGGGTGCTCCAAGACGTAATCGGTTCTATGCTCTTCAAAAGAGACAAGGAGGGGATGAGGTGCCCGATGATGCTACCAGTACATTAAAGGGTTTTCTTGTTTTGTTGTGCATGCTTTGATGGTTCCGGGGGTTACTATTCCTTTCATTATTCCTTGTTGTTGCTAGTAAGATTTGGCTATGTGTGTATATTGTTGCTTGAGAGGCTTATAAGGGTTACTCCATGTTCTTGTTGCATAGAGTCTTGTCTTGTGAGCTTGTCTTCATGTTTTGGAGGTCTTAGGGTGGTTTGGCTACATGCATATCATTCTTCCAAAGAGGGTAGAACCCTTAAGGTTGTAAGATGATAGTTAAGGATAGGTGATCTATTTGGTCAACTATAATGGGCTAGTCACTTCTCTAATATTGATCTTCAGTTTGGGTTTTGTCCCAATGTGAAGATGAGGGTAGGTGGTATCCTTAGGTGTACTATCGGACTAGGAGTGAACATGTTTTCATGGTGGAGTTATTTAGTTGACTTATGCACTGGCTATCTTTATGGGTTTCGTGAATAGGGTCTTAAAACCCTACTTTGTCATGCTTGTAGTGGTCACTAGTGATGAAGTATTAACTTATTTAGAGCTTGCGAATCATTTGAGGGTGATGTTGTGAATTTTGATGAATGTGATGTTGCTTGCTAAATTATGGGAAGTAAGAATCTTTAGGGTGAAAAAAGGGGTGGTTGGAGAAGTTTACCGGTTGACTAGGTGGGAATGATGTTGGGTGAAGTTGAGAATGGGGGTTCACTCCCAAGGGGGAGATGGTGGCTTTAGTTACCAAGGTGGGCTAGGTGTGTATAAGCTTGACAACTAATCCCAACGTGTGAGGGTCATTATAGGTAATTGAAGAGACCTGGAAGGTAGTTGAAGAGAATTGGTAAGGTGGCCTACAAATGCAGTTGCCTATGGATATAGGTATGGTTCATCCCGTTCTTCATGCATCTAGGTTGAGGAGATGTGTTGGTAACTCAAGTGTTATAGACCTCTTTGAGGTTGTGGGTGTTGTGGAGGATGAGTTGTCTTAAGAGAAGGTCCTGGTGGAAATATTAGATGGGTAGATTGGACGGTGTCTTAATAAGGATGTATTGCTCGTCAAGGTCCTTGGGAGAATTGTCAAGTTGAAAGTGCCACATGGGGAGCGGAGGAAGACATGCAAAAACGATATCTACATCTCTTACACTCTACTCAAGCCTAAAGTACTAATTTAAGTTTCCCTATGTGTTTTGAAGTGTTAAGTTTTGACCCTTATGTCATTGAATGCATTGATGTTCATATTGTCAAGTTTATGGTGATTTTGATGTTCATGTTGAGATTTTTGAAAATTATGTTTGAGTACATTTGTTGCATCCATGCTAGCTGAAATCTTCACGATTACTTTTCTTGTGTATGTTTCTTTGATATTTGGGAACGAATGTTCCCAAGGGGGAGATATTGTGACACCCTGTAACTTTATGCTCTTATGTACCCATGTTTCAAGTCTCATTTGGTCAGGTTAGGAGTATCTTAGGGTCATGGGATACTTCTAGTACTTAGACAAGTTCAAGACTTCCCTACGAGTTGAGTTTTGGGTATCAGTTCATGCAAGAGTTGACTTTGAATGAGCATAACTTTTAGAACACTTAGAATAGGATGGCCCAATTTATGTCAAATGAAATCCCTTTGAGTTAGCTTTCTAACGCACTTGGTTTCACTTCATTCTGAGGTTGGATGAAGAAGTTATAACTATTTTTGTGAGACCCTCCCGTGCAGTGATATCACACGAGCACTTAGATGGGCAGTCAGCCTTTGGACGGTCCGTCTAGGCTTCCTTGATCGGGGAAAGACCATTTTTTGTCTAATGAATGTGACACAACCAGTGGTATGGGCCATGTGTCTTGCCACTAACCGTGTCAATAGTCGTGGGGTGTGTCCAAGGGAAGCTTAGTGAGCATGGAAGTAATTTTGGCCAAGTATTGTGCCACGGGCACCTTGACATGCCCTGACAGGTCAACTGGCTCGTCAACATGGGCATGGGGTGGCCTGGCAACATTTGCTTCTCTAAGTGCGGTTCAACGGACAACTATACAGACCGTATAACATCACATTTCGCGTGAAGTGGCCCGTCAAAATGTCGTTGACGATAGCTTCTTTCCCAAGTGTTCCAATTCCAATTTTTTTGTCTAAGTCCCATCTCACAGGCACACCACTCGACCGGTAGAGTGCCAAAAGACCAGTGAAGCCTTCAGTAGGGCAACACTTTGCCAATTTTTCCTCCGTTTCACTAATGGTGTTTTCATAAATTTTATTTATTCTAATGATCATTTTGGACTTCTAATGCTATCCTAACCTCCCCAAAAGAACTAAACCCTACTCCAAAAGATCAAACTCATTGTTCTCATCTCAAATTCTCTCATGAGACTCCATCAGAATCCCAATACAAATTCAAGGAAACTCAAGAACAAGTTTTGGATACCAAGACCCACTTCCAAGCTCTAAGTCTTTCACAACCCAATTTCAAGAAACTCAAAGTCTAAGGGTATGTGGATTTCAACCATTGGATAATTTTACCCATGGTTCCCAACCTTCTATTTTACATGAGTTTCATATTTCTAAGTTGAATTACTTATGGGTCTTACTTATTATAAATTTGACTATGAATTGTACTGGCTTCATTAAAGTGTGATTGTTTCAAGCATGATTTGAGTTATGGTTCTATGATCAACTTTGAGATTTGATGAGAGATTTTAATGTATATTGCTTGAGAGTATTACCAAGTGTTGGTGGCTGGATGTACATTGATTTTATTGCATGATTTCACCCTTGAATTGCATGGTTTTATACTAGCATTACATACCCACCAAGTATTTGATAAAATGTCCAATTAAGGTTTCTTGAGTTGTTAAAGGCCTAATGCATGACATATCAGATAAGTGACCGTATGATGATGAAGGTAACATATATATATATATATATATATATATATATATATATATATATATGTGTGTTTTTTTCTCCAAAAATATATATAGCGTTGCGCGAGTACCACACCTTATTGAGGGGGTGCTTTCCCTCAACCACTATGATGGAGAGTGTGATGTCCATCAACCATGTTAAGGGGTTGATATCTTGACCACTATTATGGAGGGCGTGATGTCCATTAACCATATTCAGGGGTTGATACCTTGACCACTATGATGAAGGGTGTGATATCCATGTGATGTCCATTAACCATATTAAGGGGTTGATATTCTTTTTTTGGTGCAATTTGCCTTATTTTAAAAAAAGCTATGGCTCAGCTGCTTCGAGAAAAAAACTTTTTCCACGAGGGAAGGCTCCGCACCAAAAGACGAAGCGGAGCAAAGAATTTAGCGCTTTTCCTTAGCCCTCTTCTTGCGAGACCGA
>JAOTQR010147782.1:0-19644 GCA_025774065.1 Solanum ossicruentum
TATCCTTGCCCAAGTTCTTCCAAAAGTCCACTAGAATCTCATCGGGTCCGATCGCCCTCCCCCTCTTCATCCTACTCATAGCCCGTTTAACCTCCTCCACTTCGAACGGATTGCCATCTCCAAAAACACTATGGTCCTCGAAGTGTGCCAACTTATCCAGCTCGATAACTCTATTCCCTTTTTCATTTAAGAGTTTCTGAAAATAAGACTGTCACCTGAATTTAATGGAAGTGTTTTCCACTAACACCTCGCCCTCCTCGTTCTTGATGCACTTCACTAAGTCCAAGTCGCCGGCTTTCCTTTCTCTTACTTTTGCGAGCCTATACAATCTCTTGTCCCCGCCTTTATCATTTAGATCCTCATAAAGGAGCTCAAAGGTTGTAAACTTAGCATTCGTCACCGCCAACTTGGCCTTTGACTTGGCCTTCCTATAAATTTCCTTAAGCTTTTGCTTTTCAACGTCATCTCTACACTCTAACCACTCTGTGAAAGCGACCTTCTTATCTTTTACTTTACCCTGGATTTCCGCATTCCACCACCAATCACCTTTACGACCACCAAAGGGCCCCCGCGAAACTCCTAGAACCTCGGTAGCTACCTTTGTGATGTAGCCAGTAGTCGTGTCCCACATACAGTCCACATTACCTTTATTACTCCACGCATTAAGGCTTCCCAACTTTTCTTCCATCTCGCAAGAAAGGGTAGGTGTAAGACCTCCCCATCGAATCCTAGGTTGGGCATACAAAATCTTCTTCCTCTTTTCTCTCTTGATCTCTACATCTAGCACTTAAAGCCTATGTTGAGTGGAAACATTTTCACCGGAATAACCTTGCAATTCTTACATAGACTTCTACCGCCCTTTCAGATAAGTAGGTAATCTATCTGAGTCTTAGCTACCGTACTACAAAAAGTAATCAAGTGGTTTCCCCTCTTCAGGAAATACGAGTTAACAATCACTAACTCAAAAGCTTTGGCAAAATCCAAGATAGATGTCCCCCTTCCATTCCGCTCACCAAAACTAAAGCCTCCATGAACATCTTCAAAACCACTATCAGTCGCCCCGATATGCCCATTAAAGTCACCCCAATGAAGATTTTTTCTGTCACCGGTATACCTCGCACGACCTCATCCAGATCCTCCCAAAAGCGCCTTTTGAGTTCCCCATCCAGACCAGCTTGGGGCGCGTAAGCACTAACAACGTTCACAACAAATCTTCCCACCACGAGTTTGATAAACATCATCCTATCATTCACCCTCCTGACCTCAACCACGTAATCTCTAAGAGTCTCTTCTACTAGGATACCTACACCATTTCTACCCCTAGAACCACCTGAGTACCACAGCTTAAACCCATCCACATCCCGAGCTTTAGTATCCACCCATCTAAACTCCTAGACACACGCTATATTAATATGCCTCCTTCTAAAACTTTTTACTAATTCTATGGACTTCCCGTTAAAGATCCTATATTCCACGATGTTATCCTTAACTTGAATAGATCCGTGCCCCTCCCACCCCCCTTACCCCTAACCCCTGACCCCAACTGATGA
The DNA here is from genome assembly GCA_025774065.1 of Solanum ossicruentum. Classification (NCBI taxonomy): domain Eukaryota; kingdom Viridiplantae; phylum Streptophyta; class Magnoliopsida; order Solanales; family Solanaceae; genus Solanum; species Solanum ossicruentum. The sequence continues at coordinate 1,551 of JAOTQR010147782.1, forward strand.
CATGGCCTTAGTCCACCATGGGATCTTGACGCCACTACACTAAAACTATTAACTCGCTAAGCTACAGCAGCTACAAAAGGTATAACTTACATATAGATAGAATTTAGAGAGTTAATGAAAATTTTAATATGACTTTTTAAATGTTTTAAATTATTAATACTGTGATGTAACATGTTTTTTAGAAAAATATTAAATCATTAATTATCATGATTAGTGACATTTTTAACACAAAAAATAAAACAAACAAAATACAATGGAAGAAGCATAAAAAATTACGAATATAACCTCAAGCTGCTTAAGTAGTCATGTCGACCTGCTGGTTGCTTGAGTAGCTTTAATTATCATGATTAATAGCATTTTTTAACACTAAAAATAAGATAAATAAATTACAATGGAAAAACTATAATAAATTATGAATATATCCTCAAACTGTTCAAACAAATATGTTGATCTGTTACCTGCTTGAACAACTACTCTAGCTTAACTACCTCTTATTATATATGATAAAATATTTTTAGCTTCTAAAAAGACATGATGATGCAGGTTATTAATTTAGTATAAATATCAAATGCGTTTAAAACTTTAGTGATAAGGTACATGAAAGTGGGGAACAAATGGCTGTTATTTTCTTTTGGAATAATTCATTTTGCTTTTATTTATCTATCCTAGTTGTTAAATTTATAGTACAATATTCAAGTTGTAAATAGTTGTACTTTAAAGTCCTATACAAAGTGCATTCAGGATGAAGAAAAATATTTTTTAAGATAATTATTATTTATTTATTTTCTAATATTAATAAATCATAAAAAATATTATTTAAAAAATATCACGTGTGGAAGAAACCACTTTGAAAATGTATGAATGCCACTTATGTATCTGGCTTTATAATTCTACTAAGGAATCTATCTTTTTTCAAAACTTTTAAGGAATATTTTATTAGTAAAAATTCCAAAAATAAAAAATTAATCAATTAAATATAAAAGTATTAAAGTTTTCCATACCAAACACAACCATTATCTTTATGGGATGGCCTTTCGTATTTAAAGCTTTCTATTTGAAGTTACAATCACATTGAAGGCATAAAAATCAATTGTGGCTCACGTTCTTTTTTCACAATTAGTTTTAGAAAAATCCATGAACCCTGTTTCTTTTTCCTTTTTGCTGAGACACAAAGTTCCACATTGATAGTTAATGAGATGGATGGTCTCCTTATAAGGTTTAGGCAGTCCTCCTCCCTTTGAGCTAGCTTTTGGGGTGTGAGTTAGGCCTAAGACCTACTTTATTATGGTATCAGAGTAGGACCCGTCTCACCCAATGTTGGGCCCCCGAGAAATTGTCCACGCACCAGATGCTAAGCAAGGGGTGTTGAGACACAAAGTCCCACATTGGTGGTTAATGGGATGGGTGGTCTCCTTGTAAGGTTTAGGCAATCCTCCTCCCTTTGAGCTAATTATTTTCCACGCACCAGATGCTAAGCACTGGACGTGAGGAGAGTGTTGAGTAATCCTCCTCCATTTGAGCTAGTTTTTGGGGTGTGAGTTAGGCCTAAAAAGATTCCCCTTCTGGCAGTTTTCTTAAGGAAACTTGAAATGCTTTTATAACATCTTGTTTGTGGTCCAAATGGAGTAAAATATTTTTTTGAATTTTTTCATATTTAATTGGTTAAACTTTTTTTAATATTTTTTAAGAAAATAAATTTCTTTAAAATAAGAAACATAACTTCTCTAACAGGTTTAGGAGAAACAAATTTCTCGAGTTACAAAGATTGTCTTTTCCGTGTTTAAACAAGCCTCATCTTTATTACTTTCGTAGCCTCCCTCCCCACTATCCCAATTTCCACACCCCAACTCTGTCCTCCACGTCCTATAATATTTGTTTAAAATAAAATGATTAAAAATACTCTTAAACTATTTGAAATAGTGTAAATATATTTTTACATTATGTTTTAGCTTAAAAATACCCTTCAATAAAATTGTTGGCTAAAAAAATATTTCTCAATTAAATTTTTGGCTCAAAATATCCCCCTCTCTAACGAAAACAAAAAAACGTTAAAAAAGTATTTTCGAACTATCAGAAACAAAGCAAAAATATACCTTGGTTAAATTTTTGTTTAAAAATACTCTTCCCTTAAAATTTTGCAAAAAAAAAGTACCCCTTTCTCTAATAGAAATAACACCATACATATTGTGTAGACAAAAAAGGACACGTGATCAATTCACATAAAATCCCATTTAGAGACCCAAGAAGATTTCTCCTCCGATATTAGGTCCCAAACTAGCCTTTTCATGTCAAAAGAGACTATTGTTTCACTTGTAAACATTTCAAAAAGTCGATCACTGAATGATAACGTTGATATATCCTCATTATAATCATCGTCTCCTCCTTCAATCAGTTTCTCGAGTTCGATAGCATCCGATTCTTCAAATTTTTCGAAACGAATCTTGTATAAAAATTGTTGTGCTCATGTTAGCAGGGTAACATAATTAATATAAGCAATCATTTTCAAGAGATAATTTAACTGCAGTTAGATAAATAAAAGTTCTGTTTTTAATATAGTAAAAATTTGGACTACTCAAAGTCATATAAAAATTGATGTAAAGATGAGTTGAATATGAATTTTTAATGGAAGAAGGGTATTTTAATAATAACTTTAAAATTTTAACGGAGGATTATTCTTTAGTCAAAAACTAACAAAGGGTTTTTTTTTTTTGCTCTATTTCTAATAGTTAAGGGGTATTTTTTTTATCCCTTTTTCATTTCTGTTAGGACAAGGGGTATTTTTTAGCCAGAAATTTATTGGAGGGGTATTTTTTAGCCAAAAATATAACGGAGGGGGATTTTTGAACCAAAAATATAATGAAAGGACATTTTTGTTCCATTTTAAATAATTTAAGAATATTTTTGACCTTTTTCCGTTGTTTATTTTATAAATAAATATTTTTAAAATAATGCTTTTATTTATGAACTAAACACAAAAATAAATAGATAATTTATTATCTTGTATAAAACATTTTTCTTCCCACCAAACTCACCCTAAGATTATTTACAAGTGGGATATAGCAAATATATTTTATTTAAAAAACAAGGGAGTTTGAGTATGATGTTTACTAATTGATGATAATAAATAATAAGATTCGATAACCGATCATGGAAGTTTTATAAAGTTGGTAGGATGTATTTGACCACAAACAGATGTTACCCATCTAAAGCTATGTGGTCACAGCCATATTTTTTAATTTGTTAACAGAAAATTTATATTCTCTAATATATAAGTCTACCACTATTTGAAAATTCCATAAAAGTAGCATAACTCATAGTAATTAACAATTTATAATATTTTAAAATTATATAAAAAAATTATTATTTTTTAAAATTTTATTTGTGCAATATAAATTGAAACAAATAAAGTAATATGTATTATTTGAAAATGACATAAAAATTATTATAAATCATAATAATTAATAACTTTGAATATTTCAAAAAATATATAAAATTTTTGATCAACTCTTCGAATTTCATCCGTATCGCATAAATTGATATTAAAAAAGTAATATATATTGGATTGGTGTTGGCACGAGCTCCCATATCTAGTACTATAAGAGGCTACAACACACGTCTCTTGAACGACGTGCTTGAGCTGGTTAGCCAATGGATCTTTCTTGAAATGTGTGGTCCAGCTTCAATATTTTCTTCGCTTTAATTTGTTGTCTCTCCAAACTTTATTTGTGTTATATAAATTGAAACAACTAGGGGGTTCAAACCCAACCAACAACATCAGTTTAATTTTTAAGATACACCGCTCTAAAACCCTAAAGCTCTAAAACCCTAACCTTGACGTCATCTACGTCGATTATGGCCAATCTGGCCTCCGATCAGCCACTTCCTGAGGCTGATCATTGCCTTAAACTGCCCTCGTATGCCACTCTGCTCAAACCTACACTGGCCCTGTCTAAACTAATTCCTCTAAAGCCCATCTCGTATCTCCATGGCGAACCTTTTGTAGTGTGAGAACAAGAGGAAGTGGACCAAATGATAGTCAATGAGAGCCTCCAATTTGCTGTGGTAGGGAAGTTCTCCTATGGCTGGCCTGAAATCCATGATTTAAGGAAGTTAATCCCGACTCAATATGAACTAAAAGGTGAATGCAAGATAGACTTACTAAGCAATAGGCAGATTCTGGTTAGGGCTTCGTTACTAGAAGATTATGTCCACCTTCTCTTGAAACCTGCTTTTAATATCACATAAAGGCACAAGTCTTTCCCAACGAGAACTTTCTAATGGGATCCTTGTTTTGACCCTGATGAGGAAACAACAACGGTAGTTAACATGGATCTCGTTTCCTTTTTTGCCTCCAAATTTCTTCTGTGAGATGGCCACAAAGAACAAGACCAGACCTAGTTGCGCAAGGGTTAAGGTGGAGGTTGACCTTCTCAAAGAATTCCCAAGAAGATTCAAAGTTGGTATCAGAAAGGGTAATGAGGAAGTCATGGACAAATAGATTAAAATCCAATATGGCTACCTACTTAAATACTGCACCACCTGTATGATACAAGGACATGACATTGATCAATGCTATGTGGAACATCCTGAGCTTTTTAAGAAACAGGATCAGGAGAACAATGAAGACAAAGAACCACAGAAGGAAAAGAAATAGGATAAGGAGACAGATAAGGCAGAAGGTGATAAGCCTGAACAAGGGGGAAAGGTGGATTTTGTGGAACAAAAGAGAAGAAATAGAGGTGGAAAGCAACAACGACATAAACCCCATAGTGTGTGGGATAGGCTGCAAATGACCAACAAATTCTAATCCCTAGCTAAAAAGGATGGGATTGAACAGGGGGAATCCAATACTGGGAATGACAACAATGTGCACAAACAGGGTGAACAATTCAGTACATCCAAACAGGTCTCACATAGACAGATAGAGGAAGGTGCATTAGATAATGGAGCCGCAAGGGGGACCAACATTACACCTATAGGCTTGACAAAAAAGGACTAAACACCATAGAGAAACACAGACAAAGCTAACAGCTAAGATGTTCAAGTAAGTAGTCCCACAAAGGGTGTGAGTAATCAACCTGAGGGGGGAAGCTCAAAGGGAATAGAAAGGGAGTTAGCCCTATGTCAAAGGGTTCAGCTCAAAGTAATAACAAACAAGAGGAGTCAATCCAAATCTTGACCAAGTCTTGCCTGAAAAACAATCAACTTTAGGGGATAAGGAGAAATTGGTGGATTTGAATGACTCTTGTGAAGAAAATGAAGATAAGGATGAAGATTTCAGGAGCTACCAGAAGAAGGGAATGGTTTGGATCACAACATTGCCCATGTGACCACTGCTGGAGATTTATCCCCCCGACATGCTGATACTTTAACCTCAAAGATAACTTAAGCAGTGATCCCCCTGCAAGTTCAAACAAGTAGTAATAAGGAAAGGTCAACCAACTGTGATCAATGATTGATAAAGTCATTTTCTGAAATATCAGATCAGTTAATACCCAAAATGCTTTTGGGAGATTAATTGATCTTCATAGAAGATATAAGTACTCTTTTATAGCACTTATGGAACCATTTAGAAGTCCTGCTGAAATTGATTTGTATAGGAGAAGAATTGGTTTTGATAGAGCTTTTGCTAATTGTTCTAGGAAAATTTGGCTATTCTAGAATAATGAGTGGAATGCCTTAGTGGTTAAAGATTATGTTGAAAACATTACCCTGAAGTTCACTGTTTTTTAAGTCTTTCTTCATCACTACTGTCTATGCCAGGTGTGATGCTTTGGAAAAATTGGAATTATGGGAAGATCTTGAGGAGACTGTTGTTGGAAATAATCCTTGGATGGTTGGGGGTGACTTCAATGTCATCCTTAATGAGGAAGAGAAACTTGGAGGTCTTGATTTTGTTCAAAGTGATGCTATGGATTTTGCTCATTGTTTAGCCTCTTGTGCTTTATCAAAAGTCAATTTCATTGGCAGCAAATTTATATGGTGGAATGGCAGAATAAATCAAGGATGCATTTTCAAGAGGCTGGATAGAATTCTTGTTAATGAAGAATTCTTGAGTGTCTGCCCTGTGATTGAAGTAGAACATTTGATCAGAGATGGCTCAGATCATGCCCCACTCCATGTGGTTTCCAGCTCTGAGTCCAAAAACATAATCTGGCCTTTTAGGTTACAGAACTTCTGGTGTCAACATCCCAATTTCTTAGAGGCGGTGAAGTTAAACTGGGCAACAGATTTTGAAGGAGACCCTTTTATAGTTTTTTATGCCAAGTTGAAGAAGGCTAAAAAGGCTCTTAGTATTTGGAATAAGGTGGTCTTTGACAACATATTTATTCAAAAAGCTACTTTGGAAGATATCATCAGAGTGAAAGAGACTCAGCTAGAGATTGATCCATCTCGCACTAATAGAACAGAGTTGAAAAAAGATGAGGCAGAACTTAAGAAAGTTCTCGAAGTGGAAGAAACCTAATGGAAGCAAAAAGCTGGAATGACATGGTTTGAGCATGGGGATCGTAATACAAAGTTTTTTCATGCTTGTGTAAAAGGTAAGGAGAAGGAAAATGCATTTACAGGAGATCAACACTGACCAGGTTTCTATATTAACTTCTGCTGAGGAGATAGTCAAGCTGCTATAGATCATTTCAGAGCCCAGTTTCTTGAAACAAGGAATTAGTCAGATTCTTCTATGTTGGATCATATCCTTTCATTGATCACAACAGATGCAAATAATTCGATGACCTCTGTAACTGATTGTGAAGAAGTCAAGAAGGCTGTGATGGATCTTAATAAGTGTGGAGTTGTTGGTCCAGATGGATTTTCTGGTATGTTTTTCCAGAAATATTGGGACATTATGGGTGAGGATTTGACTCTTGCTGTTAAAGCTTTCTTTTGTGGTTATGAACTACCTAGATTTAACTCATACTAATTTGGTTCTCATCCCCAAGAAGGAAATCCCTAAATCTTTTCATGATCTTAGGCCTATTAGCCTTAGTAATATTGTTAATAAGGTGATTCTCAGAGTTCTTCATGGTAGAATTGCTGAGGTTCTTCCCAAAATCATTTCCCCAAACCAATCTAGCTTTATGAAAGGTAGAGGCATTATTGAAAATGTTCTACTTGCCTAGGAGATTATCAGGGACATCAATAGGAGAAAGAAGTATACTAATGTGGTGGTCAAGTTGGATATGACTAAAACCTATGATAGAGTGTCTTGGATCTTCGTGACAAAGGTCCTAAGAAAATTTGACTTTTCAAGGTGATTATTGACATGGTTTGGAGATTGATCTCCAACAATTGGTACTCAGCCTTGATGAATGACCAATCCTTTGTTTTTTTCCAGTCATCCAGAGGTTTGAAGCAGGGGATCCTCTTTCCCCTACCCTTTTTATAATCTCTGTTGAAGTTCTTTCTAGGGCTTTAAACATGTATCAGGATAACACTTTCATTGGGTATGGACTCCCCAAATGTAGCCACAGATCAATCACCTATCCTATAGAGATGATACAATTGTGTTTGTTCAAGAGACAAAGGTTATGTGAGAAATATGGCTGCAGTCCTAAAAAGGTATGAGCAAACTCTAGATGACTTATAAATAGATTAAAGAGTTTTTTCTATATTCATGAAAAAGCACCTTTGATCGATTTTATAAGGCTGAGGAAGTGGACAGGTATCAGATAAGGTGATTTTCCCATTACATATTTGGGATGCCCTATGTTTTACGGGGAGAAAAGAAGTTCTTTTTTTGAGGAAATTGTCAGAAAGTTCTCTAGAAGGATTTTGACTTGGCACAACAGGTTCTTGTCTTTTGGGGGCAAACTAGTTTTAGTAAGGCATGTGCTACAGTCAATACCTTTATACCTCCTCTCAGCCATGAATTCGACCATTACTGTGATTAATAAGATTAATCAAACAATTGCTAAATTTTTCTGGGGCAAAAAGGATCATGAAAAAAAAGACACTGGGCTGCCTGGGACTTCATGTGCTTTCCTATGGATGAGGGTGGTCTAGGCTTGAGATCTTTAATGGATGTCCACAGAGCTATGATGGAAAAACTGTGGTGGAAGTCCAGGACAGACATAGGCACTCTGTGGGCCACTTACATGGGAAACAAATACTGCAAAAAGGCCTATCCTTTACTTGCCCAATTTATGGGTGGATCTCATGTTTGGAAGAGCATGGTTAGCATAAGGGATGAGGTGGAGCCTTTCATTTGGTGGCAGATCAGAGGAGGCACTGCTAGTTTTTGGCTAGATAATTGGATCATTCAAGGGGCTCTATATTATCTAGAGGGGGACAAATCAGAAGAGGAGGAGCTTGAAGTTAGAAACTTTATTGAGGATGGTCACTAAATGGAAAATGATATCAGAAGGACTATCTCTGAGGACTGGGCTTCACATATCATTAATGATATTAAGCCTGTGACCTCTTTCTCAAATGACAAGCCTTGGTGGACAACTGACTTATCTGGCTTCTTTACTACTAAGTCTGTTTATCATTTATTGAGGAGGAAGAAGCAAAAAATGGAGTGTTATTCTATCTTGTGCAGAAACAGACTACCTCACAAATTGAATTTTTTCCTATGGAGAGTATTGAATAGAAGAATGCCCACTGATGACATTCTAAAAGGAATGGACATCCCCATTGCGTCTAAATGTTGTTGTTGTAAGGGTGGAAGGATGGAGACACTGAACCATAATTTCCTAACAGCCCCATTAGCCCAAAAGTTATGGGAATTTTTTCTTCTTTGTGCAGGTTTTAACCCAGGAGGCTCTTTAACCTCAAACAAAGTATAGGAGTGGTGCACATTTACAAAGAAGTTGAAAGGCAAAAAAATTCTAAATGCCATCCCAGCAATTCTAATATGGGAGTTGTGGAGATTCAGAAATGCCATGAGACATGGGGATCATACGTCCTTCTTTCTTACGCGACAAAGCTGTTTGAGGACTATCAGACACTTAATGACAGTTACTTATCCAGGAATAATTGTCCCCGCCAAATGGATAGCCTATTTTGACCTATTCCAAAAGCTTAGACCCAAATTACTATGTCAAATAGTTAGATGGGAAAAGCCAACAGAGGTTTGGGTTAAGTGTAATACAGATGGAGCATGTAAAGGAAATCCTGGGGCTAGCTCCTATGGATTTTGCAACAGAAACCCCAATGGGGACCTGATATATGCAGAGGTTGGACAGATTGAGACAAAAACTAGCATGGTAGCTGAAGCAACTGCTATGAGGAAGCCTCTTAAGATGTGTTCTCAGATGAATTTTTTAACAAATTATTTTAGAGATGGACTTTCTAAGTCTTAGGAACATTTTAAAAAAGGATTGGAGGATTCCTTGAGATTTAATCAATATCCTTGAAGACTGCTTCAACATGATACAAGGAATTCAGATTACTATCGAGCATACATTTAGAGAGGCAAATCAGTTAGCAGATTTTTTTTTAGCTAACTTTGCTTTTCAATAAGAGTTCACACAACATTTCCACACATATATATAACTACCAACGCAAGCAAGGAAAATAATCAACACAGAAAAGGTTCTAATTCCTTCATTGAGAATTCATCCAGCTAAAGGATACACAACCAGAGATGCATAGGCTAATATTTGTAAATAAGCTAACACATATTCAAGGATCTAGGTACATGTCAACAAAAGAACAAGTTATAAACAACAACACGTCTATGCTAATATCTACAAGCCTATCTAAGATAGCTCCAAAAAGTGATTCAACCCAGCAAAAGGAAGATATAGGACCCGGAGTTTTTGGCAGGCAAGCAAAGGCAACCATGCTCAAGAACTTCGTGAGCAACCTGTTTCTCCTCTTCATTAAAACAGAGAGATGTTAGTGACAGATCTAGCAAGCATATGGTCAAATCTATCAAAAAACACAGTGGTAAAGGGGTTTAAAAGGTTACCTGAACATGGATGCATTGATCAACCCAGGGTCATATATCTTCTACTATCCACACGTTCACTGAAGACAACACATGCAAGGAAAACTTCATCAGTCAACAAGAAATACCAAGAATACATGCTTAGCGCAGATTGAATGATACCTTTCACAGCTGAGATATTTTACCTAGATCACCTCCACATGCAGTATATTCACCAGCTAGAGACGAAGAAGAAGAAAGTGAGAGTTAATGAGCAAAAACATGGAAAGCAAATGAACAGTCAAAGGCGGCTACTTAGTCTACTTGTTACTCGTGAATGTAGGGTTTGTACTTTCCTACAACTAGTTTGTTCTAGTTTTCCCTTTTTATTTTTCTTTTTGAGACAAGTCGGTTCTCCTTTATTGGGCCAATGTACATATTCTGAAATAAATAAAATAGGCCTGACCCAAATTTAATAAAAAAAAAACACTAGAATAACATATATTATTTAAAGATGATATAAAAATTATTATAAATCACAATAGTTAATAATTTCAAATATTTCAAAAAACATATAAAAAATTGATCTAATCTTAAAATTTCTTACATATCACATAACTGTTATTAAAACGTTAATATATATTGGGTTAGTGCTAGCAATACACAACTCTTGAAGGACACTGCTTAAACTGGTTAGCCAATGGATCTTCTTGAAATGTGTGGATCAACTTCAATATTGTGTTCATTTTAATTTATTTATCTTGTTTTTTTTTAAAAATATATTGTATATAAAAAATTAAGTTAAAAATATTACTATTAATTATAATAACTAATAACTTTAAATATTTTGCTATACATTTCAAAATTATGTAAAAAGTACTTTACATCACAACAATGAATAACTTTAAATATTTAAAAAATTAGTACCACATAAATTGTATAGAAGAGAATTAACACATTTTATCCAAGAATTATGTAAAAAATATTATAAATCGAAATAACTAACAATTTAAAATATTTAAAGATTATATACTAGAACATTTGGTTGGCAGTTGGCACTCCAAATTTCATTTGTGCCACATAAATTGAGACAAAGCGAATAACACATATTATTTAAAAATTATGTAAAAATTACTACAAATTACAATAATTAACAGCTTTAAAATTTTTAAAAAATAGATAAAAAAATTTAATAACTCTCTAAATTTTATATATAACTAAAAATAAAAATATAATATATATTGGGCTCGTATTAGCATGTGCTCCAACATCTAATTTATATATAATTATGTAAAAAAAAAGAAAATTTACATACTACTCTAGTTGGAGTATTTGAGCTCCCTGTCAGTTCAGAAATGTTTCCTGCAAAATTACAATCACAAACCAAAACTAATTAATCGTCACGAAATAATTCCTAAAATGTCTAATTATACGATTTTATATGCAAGTACTCATAAATAGGAGTGTTCACGAATCGCTTTGGATCAATTATTGATTAAAATCAAAATTAATTTAATTTGATTTTTAAATTCTCAAAATCAACCCAATCCAATTATAATATACATTTATCGGCTTGGTTGTTATCGATTTTGATTTGATTTGGTTTAGTTGTTCGATTATTAACCATACACAAAATAAAAACAATAATACCTTTAAAATGGAGAAAAGGTGATAACGATCCATTCAAAATGAAAAATAGTTAGGACGACCAATATTATGAAACTTTTAATCATTAAATTTATTATAAAAAAAGTTTTAAAATTCACCATTTTAACCTAGAAAGAAGAGACAATGACATTTTTAGTCCCACCAAGAATTGTTACAGGCATTCATATACATGAAATTAATAAAATAAATGTTCTCGTGTTGAGTATTTATGCTTTCTTAAGTAGATTAAAAAATAAAAATTATTTTTATAAATAATGTATTATGTATGTTTAATTATAAAATATTATGAATATAATTAATCGGTTCAATTATATTATTTCTTCGATTTTTTTGAACAAATCCAAACCAAACCAAATCAAAATAAAATTGATTTATTTAATCGATTTGATTCGATTTTCACTCAAACTATGAACCCTTCCACTACCTACATGATATACCAAAATAAAATTGCATGCTTTTTTTTATTTATTATTATCAACTTTTTGTTTCTAAAAGAACAAGATCTAATTTTGGTCATTACTTGGTCAAATTATCTGTCATAATCTATTCTATTCATTAATTTAACTGAGACATATTCATTGAACTACAATTAAAAATAAATAATGTTTAGATCAGAGGGTCAAACGTTGTAATATAATGGAAGGGAGTAATTTTTTTGGTTTCAAATTTATGGTTTTAAGTCAAATTAAGCACCCATTATTAAATCTATTAATTTGCAAATGACATTTTATTTTCCATAGAAATATATATACTATAGGTAGCCAATATAGACTAACTTTTTGTTGAACTAATTAAATTAACTGAAGTTAATTTTTTTAATGCTTAGACTTAATAGAAAAGAGTGAAAATTTGACTGTGTTTAGAATTAAAAGAATTATGATTTGTATATGTGTGAAATCCTTTCAAATATTACTTATTAAAAGAATTTCTCAATTTTACTTAAATAATATAAGAGGTCATTAACTATTTTTTGTAACAAAACAAATTATTGAACTTTGTAATAGTTTGTATAAGTATACAAGGAAATCACAAAACAATTTTCGTAAATAAAACTTATTCAACTTTACCTAATTATAAATTAACATATTTAGTTTCTCCTAATAACCTTCTTTGATATTATGCAAAATAGTGAGACTTTTTGGTTATAAAGATAGTTTAATGTGTTTTATGATACTAAAATAAAATTGATAATTTTGTGTTACTAAAAATAGTTTAGTAATTTTAGAGGTATTGTTTATGAAATTAACCCAATTATTTGATTATCTAAAATATGTTTTTGGTTATGAAATTGAATAATTTTTTTTACTAAAAATAGTTTAGCAATTTTGGCTATATAAAATAAAAGTTGAATGATTGTTTATAAAATTATATTTGATTATGAGAGTCAAAGATATTCTTTGTTCCAATAATTAATTGTCTCTAAAGTTTGGTAAAATCAGGAAGTTGCACATGTTTTTCCTCATTTAATTATTTCCACCCAATGACATTTTTATGATTAAATATCCCAACCAACTCGCTTTAAAATATTTAATTCATTAAAAGTATTATTCATTCTCTTCTAAAGAGGCGTCATTTTAATTTATTTCATGTTCATTTAAACAAGTATAGTTTAGTAAGCAACTTTTATTTATTAGATGTTTTTTGACGTTGATAAAAATATTATAAAATTATAATTAAAAAATAAAATGAACACAAATAAATAACTAGATATTCAAGTTGAGATATGTATATCTCACTATTTTAAAGAAGATTCAAGCGCATTAGGATATAATCTTCATGGTTATAATATATAATTCTGATTTACTCTTTCAACATACAATAGACAAATAATGTCATATAATTCAAATAACTATAAATTCATTAAAGAATTCAAAATTAACTCTCCATCCAAAAAAAAAAAAATTTCTTTCGATATAAAATTATCATCTTTTATATAGTAAAATAAGTTAAACACTTAAAATTTCTTTCTTTCTTTCAACTTTCTTTTCACTTGCTATTTGAAATCTCATAAAATACTGAATTTTTTATTTCATATCTGTTTTTCATAAAAAAAATAAATAAATAGACTGGTCACCTCACAAACTAAAATATTTTTTCTCACATTTCTCATTTACAATAATAATCTTTCTCATCTCAAAGCCCATGCAAGAAATATCTCTATTTATAAGTATGACAATTCGTCTATTAATAAATATCAAGATATAGTGAATAATGAATAATAACTTGAGGTGAAATATTGGGGTCATTAGCATTTTCTTTGCATTTTAAAATAAGTGGTCTTTATTTCTTTTCATTTCTCTCAAAATAAATTGTATTTCACATAATCAAAAAGATATTAATAATGTTCTTTTAATTATTCTTATTTATTAAATAAAAGAAATGTTACATAAGTCATAACCAACGAGCTACTACCAGTAAATTACATCTTTTTAAAGGTACTTATAAAGGATATCTTAAAAAAAATATATTTATTTTCTTGGTATGGGTAATTTCTTAAGCAACGTGCCCAAATTAAAAACATAAGTTATTTTAATTTTTTTTTGGCTGGAATATCACTTATTTTAAAATTAAAAAAAATAATATTTGATTTATTCTTTGAAGTGCCTTTCTGCCAATTTTTTCTTTTAGGTTCCTGCCAAATTATGAGATTTTTCTAAATCAATCCTCAAGATAATAATTATGCTAATTTTATCAAATTATCTTGATCACTGATTTTTCAATCAATGAAATTTGAGTGAAAAACCCTGATTAAATTTAAATTAAAAGTAAAATAGTTTCATTATTGCACCATCATACATATAGAATATTATTTTATTTAACTAAAGAAGGTACAATTGGACCTCACGTCCTTTCTTTGGATTTTTCATTCATGTTTATTATTTTATATTTTTTAATAATGACTTCATTATAATAGTAAAAAAAGATCATCCAAATAAATAACCTCATTAAAGAGAAATTTAACAGTATATTAAAACTTGCTATCCTCTCCATTTGATAAGAGTTTAAGAGTAAAAAGTTTATAAAATTGAATTGAATTAAATTTGAATAGATCAAAATAGATTGAGTTAATTAAATCACATATAAAATAAACTAAAAGTGGATTATAACATAAGTCACCTAGTTCTTACTAACTTTTAATTTTTTTATTTGTTCCCTTTAATTTGTAAATATCTAATAATTCTTTTTCTATATTACAACTATATATAATATATTAAAAATATCAAATTATATATCAACTTAGTTTTTAAATATTTTAAATTAACGAATCAAAATATATTGATTTAATAAATCATATTATATATTATTAATAAAAAAATAAATTAATAATAGTAGTTGACCAGAAATTTGATCCACATGATTTGGTGGCCTATCTTTATTGGTGACTATAGATAAATACATGAAGGTGTCATTATCAGCTTATTGGAGAAAATCTTATAAACTATCACTAGATGGAGATGGTTGTTAATCAATTAAGTTTAATCATTCTTAGATTTTTCTTCTTGAAAGTTAAGTTATATTTATAGTGTGTGTTGTGTTAAAATATAATTAATCAACTGTAAAGTTATGGTCCCCCCAAACACATGTCATGGTCACTTTCATAGAAAATATGTCACTAGTCGATGGTGTTTTATGTAATGTTATTTACATAAACTAGTAAAGCCAGTCCGGGCAAATATATTTGATTGTTTTACGCTCTTAATTGTATGACTAAATTTGAATTTAAAATATAATATTTTATTTATTTTAATTTATCTTTTTTTAGTTAATTTAGAAAAGAATGTTTCTTTCTCTTTATCTCTTTTATTTTATAACTTTTAAAATTTAACTTTTTACGTGACATGTTACCACAAGATAAAAAAATATTTTTTTTATACATTTGAGTCAAATAATTTGACATATATTTAATTTAAGATAACAAAATACAATGAATTAAAATAGGAACAATGAATTAAAATAGGAACAATGAATTAAAATGGAGTTTAGTTTAGTTAAAATATTAATCAAGCACGGGCCCATATATATAATTTTTTGGTCTCGATTTATGCGACACTAATAGATTTTCATATATTTAAAAAAAAATGTTAAGTTGTTAATTATTACAACTTATAGTATATTTTATCTTAATCTTAAATAATATATGTTACTTATTTTGTTTCAATTTATGTTTTGCTTACAAAATTTTGAGATCAATCGCAACATCCAACATGGAGTGTCACGCTCCAACTGCTCCTTTGTAACTTTAAAGAAAGCACACAACTTAAACTGGCGTATTAACATCGAACTATGTACTATTTCCACTTCTTAATAGTATAAATTTATATGATATAATTAATTTATTACCATAAGTGAAGGAAATAAAAATATACGACAACAAAAATATATGCATACGTAAAAGATCCGACAATGCTTATTAACATAGAGAGAAGAGTTAGGAGGCTTTACTTGATAACTCAAAAGCTCTTGCATCTCACTATAACTTCTCTCTATAAAATATCCAAAGAAATAATATATGCCATTAAAATGTATACCTTAAAAATATCTTGAGTTCCTCTTGGCGCTTACTAGTGAGACTAAGGTCAAAGAAATGATAAATAGACCCTCCTAAAAAAAAAATCTTGTATGACCTACTTTAGAACACCACTTATGGAGGCTGTTTTTTCCTTTAACCACTCTACCACATATAAAAACCACAGGTAAGGAGTTTTAAGTAGCCATTGTGAAGCCTAATATCTCAGTATTGTTAAGGTTAAGATTTCTCTAATTTTGGTTGATGACTAAATTGTAGGAAACTCATCAAAAAGGAAAACAATCAAAGTCTTCCCATTAATGTGGCTCACCATGAATCTTGGAGCAACTCAATATTTAATCAAGATTCACTATGATTGAGAATCAATTAAGCAAATTTGGAAAAACAATCGAACATATTTGAACTGAAAAAAATCAATCAAATATCAAGTGAGAAAGGAAAATAATCTAGTTGGATTGGAGAGAACCAATCAAAGGAAAATTTTACTGTTTCAAGCATATGCAAGATTGGAAAGATCTGAGAAGATTCTGCTATTTCCTTCCTTAGAAGTTTTATTCTTGAAAAAGAATCAGTTAAATAATGAGAAGATTGGAAAGATCAATCAAGAAATCAATCAGATAATGAAAAGATTGGAAAGATCAATCAGATAATGAGAAGATTGAAAAGATCAATTTTACTATGATTGAGAATCACTCGAGGAAGCAGAAAATGATCATTAGCATGACTGGATCCAATCAGATTTCTATCAAGATGGTGAATTGGACCGCCTACCTTAAGCCTTCCCTTATTCTTGGAAATAGGAATCTCTATTGCCTAATTCTAAAGAGGAAATCTTTGGGATGTCATCTCTTCTTAAAAAGGAGGCATCAAGATATCTCAGAGTCTTGTACAAGCCTACTGCATTCAAGCCATTCTTCAAACTCTTCATCTTTGAAAAAACATTGTATTTCTTTTAGACTTACTACGAAAAAAAAGAGGGAAAAAAGATGAAAAAATTGAAAGAGAGTTTTGTATCAAAAGCAAGAAAGAAACAAAACAAAAAAAAAAAAAAGAAAGATTGAGAGTAGTATAAATTTCTTATTACGTGTAACCACAATCTTTTAAAGGCTTTAAGAGATATCCCTTACAACCCAAGTGGACTGAATTAGGTGTAATAATCCATCTTAATACGAGCACATCAGCAAAAGACAAGAGAGATGCTGGGTATATAAGTAAAATATTGGTCTATATACTGTGAGACGCCTTTTGAGGTGAGCCCAAAGGGACAAATCTGTGATGGGCTAGGCCCAAGAGCAAACAATACTTCACAGTGTTAGATCAGGTCGTTACAGATGGTATCAGAGCCACTCCTGTGTCAGCCTTTTTGATGTAGAGCTAGAGTTCAACAAAATCTAGGCAAATCCTATACGGTGGGGCAAACCTCAGCGAGGACCTTGAGTCCATAGAAGGGGTGTACGTAACAACCCATCTTGAGATGAGATGTCCCACATCGGCACAACACAAGAGAGATATTAGGTATATAAGTGAAGGTTTGGTCTATATACTGTGAGGCGCCTTTTGGGGTGAGCCCAAAGGGATGAATCCGTGATGGGCTAGGCCCAAGAGCGGATAATACCTCAGTGTTGGGACAGGTCGTTACATTAGGATCTATATTGGATCTGAAACAATATAAACGTATCAGATGTTGAATTTTCTTTTATGCTTTTAAGATTCCTGCACTTACTGTTTACGCTTTAGTCGACTGATAGTCAAGTTAGTTGACTAACTTGTAACTAATTAAAAGAAAAAAAATTCAATTCACTTCCCCTTTTACACTTTTAAGTATGTTTATTAGTGCCTAGAAGAATATTACATAGTTTTTCTACTACTTGGCATTAAGAGAAGCTGGGTAGCTACGTAATCTGTCAAGGAGGTGGCTTTCGCCTATCTATAAGGATAGTTGGAGTATAATCGCTTGTACGATATTCTCAACTAATTTGCCCCCGTAAGTTCGCTCTCGCATCAACTGACTTGTTGTGGTGCTG
>JAOTQR010147793.1:0-19643 GCA_025774065.1 Solanum ossicruentum
CACTAACACGAAATCCAAGCACATTCAAGAATTGATGCAAATTTTGACCAAACCATAATATGATTCATTTAAATAGCATTAGTACACATAAAATGTGGGGTGTTACACAATCACTTTAAGATAAAGTATGGCATATTCCTCAGCTATATCAGTCGTCTTGACTAGTAGAAAGTAAGATGACTTGGTCATTCTGTCTATTATAACCGATATCGAACCAAGGGGATCGAGGTAAGCCTGTTACGAAGTCCATGTTAATCATTTATCACTTCTATACTGGAATCTCTATGTTCAGGGCTACACCACAAGTCCTATGGTGCTCTACCTTAACTTGCAGGCAATTCGGGCATCTTGACACGGACTCTGCAATATCCTTCTTAATATCACCCCACCAATAGATTTCTCACAAATCTCTATACATCTTTGTTTCACTAGGGTGCATAGAGTATCTGGCATTATGAGCTTCAGGAAAGATCCTGTCTCTAAGGCCGTCAACATTTGGCACACATAACCTACCTTGGTACCTCAAAACTCCATCTCCCCCTTTGGCAAACACTAATACTTTTTGTTTCTGAACATCTTCTTTCAACTGGAAGAGGATAAGATCCCTGTATGGCTTTTCTTTCACCTTTATTATTAAGGATGACTCTACCCCATTTCTAATAATGGCACCACCTTCATCGAAATCGTCAATCTGTACCCCTAAACGGGCTAGTATGTGCACCTCTTTAGCTAATTCTTTCTTTCTATCCTCAATGTGAGCAGTGCTTCCCATAGTCAACCTGCTAAGAGCATCAACAACTATATTAGATTTACCTGGGTGATAGAGGATGCTCATGTCATAGTCTTTCAGTAGCTCCAACCACCTTCTATGCCTCAAATTCAACTTTTTTTGACTGAATACATAGTGCAAACTCTTATGGTCCATGAATGCATCCACCTACCCACCATAAAGATAGTGTCTCTAGATCTTTAGAGTAAACAACACCACGGCAAGCTCAACATCATGAGTTGGGTAGTTTTTCTCATGGGTCTTAAGTTGTCTGGAGGCATATGTTATCACAGTGCCTCTCTGCATCAATACACATCCCAACCCAACTCTACCAAGTTCCCTCGGGTAGCGATATGACCGGGATTGTGGTCAGGCTGATTTTCAACTCTTCAAAACTCTTCTCACAAGCTTCTAACCATACAAACTTAACCTTCTTCTAAGTCATCTTAGTCAAAGGAGCTGGATAAAAGAAAATCCTCTACAAACCATCTGTAGTACCCCACCAAGCCCAAGAAACTCCTCATCTCTGTTGGAGTTGTAGGCCTTGGCCAATTCTTCACTGCCTCAATATTTTGGGAATCAACCTAAATACCTTCACCAAACACAATATGCCCCAAAAATGCCACAGATGCTAACCAAAACTAACACTTGGACAATTTCGTATAAAGTTGTTGATCCTTAAGGGTCTGAAGGATAATTTTGAGATGATCAGCATGCTCCTACTTATTAAGAGAATAGATAAAGATTTCATCTATGAACATAATAATGAGTATATGTAGGTACGGCCTCAACACGCTATTCATAAGATCCATGAAAGTTGTTGGTGCGTTCGTCAGTCCAAAAGACATGATCATGAACTTATAATGGCTATAGCGGGTTCTGAAAGCTATCTTAGGAATGTCTCTTTCTCTAACTTGAAGCTGAAGATACCCAGATTTGAGGTCTATTTTGGAGAAACAAGTAGCACCTTGAAGTTGGTCGAATAAGTTATCAATTATGAGTAGAGGGTACTTGTTCTTTATGGTGACCTTATTCAATTGACGGTAATGTATGCACATACGAAGAGAACCGTCCTTCTTACTCATGAAGAGCGCCGGAGCACCCCAAGGTGAGATGTTTGATCTAATGAAACCCTTATCTAAGAGATCTTTTAGCTGCAACTTTAACTTTTTTTGCTTTGAAGGAGCCATACGGTATGGAGGAATAGATATAGGCTGAGTATCTGGAAGAGTGTCTATCCAAAAGTCTATCTCTCTATTAGGAGGGACTTCGGGAAGATCCTCAGGAAAGACTTCTTTGAACTCATTCACAACTGGGATAGACTAAAGAGATGGTACCTCAGTACGAGAGTCCTGAACTATTACTATGTGTATATGCACCCTTTAGAAATTAACTTTCTAACTTTGATATATGAGATAAACTGTCCCTTAGTGAAAATTGAGATACCCTTCCATTTTAGGACTGGTTCATTAGGAAATTGAAACTTGACTACTCTAGTTCTGCAATCTATGGAGGCATAACTGACATATAGCCAGTCCATGCCTAGGATGACATCGAAATCAACCATATCTAACTCAACTAAATCTGCTACAACAGTCTTATGATAAACTGAGACTGGACAACCCCTATAAATTCTTTGGGCTAAAATAGACTCTCCAGTAGGAGTAGAAATACTGAAAGGCTCAAGAAGACATTCTGGACTAACTCCAAACTTCAAAGCTACATTAGGGGTCACATATGACAATGTGGCACCTGGGTCTAACAATGAATAAACATCATAAGTAAACATTTTGAGCATACTGGTAACCACATCTAGTGAGTTCTCCTACAATTGTCTGGTTGCCATGGCATACAAGTGGTTTGTGCCCCCGCCTACCCCAGATGTAGTGCCCCTTTGAGGTGCCTTACCCTGTGGTGCTAAATAAACTGACTATGATCTATTATCTCTCATGTTTTGCTTTCCCATAGGATAATCCTTCAAGAAGTGCCTCACCTGATCACATTTGAAACAACCATTTGTGCTCGTAAGGCACTCTCTGGGATGAGACCTGCCACACTTCTCACAAGTAGGAAACAGTTCGATCCTTGAGCTATGCTACCCTGTGACTAGCTGCCTGGGAACCTGTAGTTCTGTGATCCCTGCTTATTCCTGACCTTCGGTGCAGGTGCACTAGCAGATGAAGGTGCTGGTCTAGACATCTTAGGCTGAAAGGATGAGTGGCTTCCGCTTCTAGCCCCTCTCTTACCTGTCTCCAGGCCTGATGTCTTGGCCCTCTTGCTCCTAAATTCTTCCATATCCTGCATTTTATCCTCCTCTACCTGCTACATATATGTCATCAAACAGGCTACATCCATATCCCCAATCAGCATAGCATTCCTGCCCTCCCTCATAGTCATCTGAGAGAGCCCTAACACGAATAGACCCATCCTATTTCGCATGTCTGCTACCATACCTGGAGCATCAAGGGAAAGCTGACTAAACTTAAGGATGTACTCCTGTACACTCATATTCTCTTACTTTAGATTCAAGAATTCCCTTACCTTAGCCTACCTTATCTCACTGGGAAAGTACTGTCCCAGAAAGGCTTTCTCAAAACTGCCCACTAACAGTTGGTACCCCATCTGCCCTTTTTCCTCTCCACTGATCACCAGAGTCTAGCTACTCCTTTAAGTTGGTAGGCAACCAACTCAACTCTCTCAGTATCACAAATATGACTAACTTGGAACACCTTCTGGAGCTCATCAATAAAACTTTCAGGATCCTCCCTTCACATTTGACCCCGTGAATTTTGGTGGGTTCATCTGTAGAAACTCCCAAACTTTGGCGGTATCCGACCTGTCATTCCTACCATCTCCCTAGTGACCTCCCTGAGTAGTGACCACCTGAACAAGAGTCTAGATGGTTGGAGATATCTGCTTGGTATGGCTGCTCAAAAGGCACAGCTACACCTCTAGGTCCCTCAGGAACTAGGCCAGGCTGGTTTGCATTTCTCCTGGATGAGTGCCCTCTTCCCCTTTACTGGTTTGTCGGCTCAGCATGGAGGCATAATCTAAAAAGACACTTTGTGAACACATGAGTTAAGGGTGCTTAACAGAGGTAAACTCTGAATCACGGGAAAAAGAATAACAATAAATAGTGATACTTCCTAATGCCTTGTAGCCTCCCTATTATAGATGTGGCACGCTTTACACCCATAATACGGACTCTACTAGACACGGTTCCACAGACTACCTAGGACTCTTAAACTTTGTGCTCTGATACCAAGCATAATATCCCCTGACCCTACACCCTAGACGTAACTGGTACTTAGAACCATTGCTAGCCCCAATTGAACCACTTGGCTTGGTTACTCAGTCAGCGGAAGACTAAAATAATCACGGAAATGCTTTAAATAAGTACTAGACTATCAATCCGTCTTAATAAACTAAAATGAGAAACAACTCAACAATAAAGTAATCAAACCAGAACTGAAGTATCTGATACATAGTCTATGGAGCCTCTACTTAAATAGTCTGAAACTGCTACCGAGACAGGCCCACGATAGCCACAACTGAATATAAACTAATCGAAAGGAAATCATAAGCAATAACTCTAAGCCTCTGACTAAGAAGAGGCCTCACTGATATCAGAGTAGGGGTTTGGTCCTCAATGAAGTGGCTGCTGAGGGGCTTTGTCACCTGCATCTGCATCATAAAATGATGCAGGTCCTAAGGACGTCAGTACATGGAATGTACATTAAGTAAGAAGGACAAAAGAGGAACTTAGGGTGATGCAACATTTCAAGGTACATAATCATATCTCAAATAGAATAAAATAAGTGATAAATACTTTGTATGCGAAAAATAAACATGATGACAATAAACATGCTGAAACTCTTTATGACAAACATATATTACTTTAACTTGGAGAGTTTCTCTAATAGACAACCACCGCTATAAGCTTCGTGGTGATACAATGTCTTGCCCATGTCGCCGGAGTCATTCCGTACTTTGCCACGGTAGGGGGAGAAAGACTAGGGGAGTGGATCCACCCCAAAAATGAACCATCTCAGTGAGGAGTTGTACATTGGTACAATCCTATCCTATGCTGGTTACGTAGTTTATGAGTTAAAGTTAATAGTAGCACTCTTACTCATATCGGTGCTCAATACTACTCCCGAAATAACTTGTATATAGCTAATATCTTAAAGAAATAAAACTTCTCAGTATATCTTTGATCTTTTGGGAACTTAGCCGAACTTAGCTGTTTAACTTTCTCATCTGGATTCCTTAGCTTAACAGCCACTAGTATCTTTTCAAGCATTTTAAAACATACTGGGTTACTCTGCTAAAGTGCAAAGGCAATTCTCAAAAGTACTTTGTAAACTTCGCTCAAATTGTGCATACGCGAGTTTTCCTTTTCTTGAAATACATACAGGATTCTCAAGAATATATTGATAACAGTAAATCTTGTTCAATAATGTAACTTCATGCTAAAAACTCCGTAAAAGACATGATTCTATATTAAGAAGAATGCATGACCCCACATTTGGGTGAAATTAACTAATACTGGAGGAAATCTTGACTTCACCTTGAAGACATTATCTTGGGTAGAAATTGGGGATTTTAGATACTAAAACATCAATAAAATAATCTTTGGAGGGCCTTACAAACCTGAGAATTCTAATTCTTGGAAGACTTGAAGAGATTCTTGACCCCTAGCTAGCTTTCTTGACTTTACGCTTGAGTTGCTGGAGAGTTTTAAAACTATAAGCATGAATTTGTGTGTTTTGGGGACTAAGTTCGGATTAAAACTGACTAGTTTAGGCTTAAGGAGTGTGGGGAAAAGTCGACACTACCCTTCCTTAAATGAAAGAAAAAGTCTCTGCCTAATACAACATATCCACGATGTGCCAGGGGCGCGGACATGTGTATTTCACTTAATACAACATGTCTGTGTTGCGCCTGGGGCGCGGATATGTGTATTTTCACCTTTTTCGCGAATTTCCTCTTCCCGTCGAGAACAACCAAAAAACCTTAAGTGTGGCTCTGCATCCCTTGCGCGTCGCGTCCTAGGCCTCACTGTCCGAAATTAATTAGCGAAAATTTTAATTTGCTTTGGTTGCTCTAAAATCGAGTTGAGATCATTTTCCCGCTCTATAATCGAGTCGAGATCATTTTCCCACTCAAATTTTCGCGCTGATCGCAAATCCAGTATCGAATTTGCGAATGGAGCATGGGAAGACAAGTTACGTGTATGATGATTTGTAGAGGATATTTTAGTAATTTCACCGGGCGTCACAATTTTTTTAAAAATACCTTTTATTACATTCAAAAACAAATAGTGAATAAGTGAAAAGGCAATGCATAAAACTTAAACTGCTCATTTTTCTCTATGAAAGTTTTAGAATGCATTAATTAAATTAACGCTTAATCTGTTAACCTAAGCTTGAAATCATACAATTATAATAAATTCAATTTGAATTAATTAAATTATAATTTAAGAAATTTTATTTAAATTAGCTAAATTATAATTATCTTTAATATGCCCCTTTTTTTTAAAAAAAAAATCCATACTTGTATGAGCTTGATATTCTCTTGTTAAAATTTTTTGAAAGAGCAGGTTGCTAAGGATGTTAAGGTTGGTAAGTATGAACATCCAACCATATCATCTGATAATAAAATGATGGTAAATAAAATCAAAACAAAAATAACAAATATTCCCTCGTATAAATAAATTAATTATATTCTTAATATGTTTTAAAAGAAATATTTTTACATCAATCAGATAAATTAGATAAATAAATTAAAAATTAAAAAGTATGTAATGCATTACACGTGTAAAATTAATCAATCAATTGACTAATCCCAAAAGCAAAACAAAACAAAGAAGTGTGTACAGATGGATAACAGATCATTGTATATCTCTCTCTTGAAATAGATATTTCTTGTCTGTACCATTCTTATGTCATTATTACTAAAAGTGATATATGATAAGAATCCATTTTTACATCTTTATCTGTTATTACAATTGGAATTAATACAAGGGTTATAGACAATTAATTTATAGTGATTTTTCTCCTTGATGTATTGAGAAGATCCTTGAAGACCTTTATTTATAGGAATCGAGTTGTTATTTTGTATGGTAATGAATAATGTGACTTGTTATTATTAAAAAAATCCTAAAAAAAATTTATTTTAACGAAGAAAAACACTTTTCTAAAAATCATAAGTGAATCTTTTTTCCCTTTTATTTTTTGGTGAAATACATTTTTTGTCCTATCTTATGTAATGTATCCTTATTTTGATTTAACTATGCATGCTTTAGAATTTTCACACAACATACAATGTTGCTGAAATATTTCTTTATAAAGGAAGATCATATCATTTTTGAGTGTCTTGAGTTATTAATTTCTCTTTTTTTTGGTATCGGACAGTTCATTAGTTTCTAAGTTACAAAAGCCCTATTTGTGAGGGCTAAAGTCTGACGATTACAATTAGTTTGGGCCATACCCCGATCTAGGGGTAAAACATTTAGTACGTTAATATTCCTATTATAAGTTTCTATAATGTCTGTTTGTAGTAGTGTGCGAACACACATTGGCGGAATTTCCAAAAACATTATATCCCCAAAATCTTCCAGTTGTGCCCCTACTTTGGCTAATGCATCTGTCACACTATTTTGCTCCCTGTAGGTGTGCGTCATTTTGGAGTTCCCAATTCCTGCATCAAGAATTTGCAAACATGGATTAGATAATCATAAAGCGGATTCCCATTTTTAATAATGGATAATAACTCTGTTGAATTCGTTTCTATTTCTAGTGGGCTCAATTGTTTGTTTAAAGGCCACTAGAGACCTCCATAGAGTGCTTGAAGTTCCACTGGGGTTGGTGTGGTCCATGGTATTTTGTAGTTGTACCCTCCGAGCCAACGTCTAGTGTTTTTCCTAAAAACTCCTCCAATGGCTCCTGCTACGGGTGAATATTTTATTGCACCATCAATATTCAACTTGAAGCTGCCTTGTCTTTGGGGTTCCCACCTTACCTGGATGATGGTTTTAGCATTAGACTTGGCTTCCTTTTGGAGTACCATCAGCTAGTACTCCACTGCCCTATCATAGCAGTTTTTGGTCTTGGTAATATCTCTTTTTCCATTGAATTGATTATCATTCCTTGTAAGCCACAAGTTCCATATGCAGAAGAGGATGAGGATACCCCAATTCACAAGGGAGTTAAACTTCCTGTGGTATATGCTGTCCCAGGTTAATCTCTAATTGTTAGCACTCACAACCCCTATGTCTATAGGGTGAGAGGTGTTGGAGAGTTGAAGGATATCAACCTAGAAGTATGTTGCATTGGGGCACTCGAACAGGATGTGTTTGGCATCTTCAATGGACTAGTCACAAACACAATATCTAGGGGAGGTGTTAATACCCTTACTGCTGAGGTAGGAATCAGTGGAAAGCCTGTTATAGCTGAGTAGCCAAATCAGTGAAAAGCCTATTACGGTTGAGTAACCAAAGATAGGTTTTGATCTTATCTGGTATGGGGAGTTGTCAAATCTAAAGGTAACCCTTATCTCCTGGGTAGGTATTGATTATTGTTGAGTTATATACATGGGGGTGGGTAGTGGATATGGTAAGTGAAGTTCCAGATGAGGGTGTCCTCTTTAGAGGGATTACAAAGGGCTGGGTGCTTGAGGATGATGTTCTTAATATCTTCAGGTAGGTTGAAGGAGATATTGTCAAGGTTCCACTATCCATTTTCAACCATTTTGACCACCAAGTTCCTTCGTTTTTGAAGGGCTCCTTCAATTTCGGTTCTGATTGGTCCCAAGTGTGGTATCTAATAATCTTCTAGAAAATTGGTAATTCTTCCCAAATGAACAATCCATCCCTAGGCATTGGCACTATCCTTCCATCGACCTAGGATATTTTTCCAAGTTTTGGATACTACCCTAGTGGGGCAGGTTTAATGGGTCCCTGAATGGTATTCTCATGTAGGACTTTACACCATAGACTTTGAGGAGACTTAGCAGCTCTCTATGTCAAACTTACTAGAAGGGCCTTATTTCTTATGATAGTCTTTTGGAGTCCTAAGCCTCCCTTTCTTTTTTGGCTTGATCACTATCTCTCAGCTTTAGAGATGCACTTTCCTTTTTTTCTATGTAGTTCCCCAAATGAAATCCCTATGCATCTTTTCGATGGTTTTGGCAACCTTTGAGGGAAAGCAGATGAACTGCATGACATGGCTAGGGATGCTACTAAGAATGGACTTTGTAAGAATTGTGTGTCATGTCATGTTGAGCAATTTAGGCTTCCATCCTGCCAATCTCTTTTTAATACTGTCCAGTAGAAATTAGAAGTCTCTTTTCAGAAGGTCTTTTGTGGAAAATAGGAAAGCCCAAGTACTTATCAAAGGCATTATTAACTTGTATCTGGAGAATGTTGGAGCATAAATTCATGTTTGCAGGAGTGTAGTTGCAAGAAAAGTAGACCTTAGATATGATCATGTTTATTTTTTGTCCTGAGTATATGTGAAAGAGGTTTAGAAGGTTGTTGATGGTGTTAATGGCATTACCAGAAACCCTTTTCTTAGGGATGAAGCTACTTTTTGTGTGGCTTATCAAATCGGGAGAAAAGGTTTGATACGATTGACAATGATTATGGTGACATGTTTATAGGTGGTGTTGCACATCCTAATAGGTCTGAAGTTCTTGAGCATGATGGCATTTGAAATTTGGGGATGAGGCAGAAGAGGGTTTTGTTGGATTCAAGGGGCATGTTGCTTTGGCAAATACTTCTTTGCAGAACATGAAAGTTCTCTCACCTATCAAGTCCCAGTATAATTGGAAAAAGAGAGGTTGGATTCCATCTATACAAAGAGCTATAAGAGGCTTACAGGACTACAGTTCTAAAAGGATCTCAGTGTTCCTGAGAGGAGAGTCCACTATGTTTTCCATGTTTTCCAGGTTCCTATTAGTGGTGTTATTCAGGGTTTTGACAAAGATGTTGTCGTCAGTGGTATAGGGGGAGGAGAAGAACTAGAGGTTGTGGTTTTTAATGGTTGGCTGATCCTCATAGCTATTACCAGACTCATTTCTCAAGAAGAAGATCTTGTTTCTTCTTCTTATATTGAGGGTGGATGTGCGGAAGAACTTGGTGTTGACATCTCTTGCACTTAGCCACTGGATCCTGGGGTAAGTTTTCTAGAGTTCTTCCTCAAATTTGAGAAGACTATCGAAGTCACTAGTAAATTCAGATTCCAGGTCCTGAAGGAATCTAGAGTGAGTGTAGTGGATGGATTTTTGGATTCTAACTAGTCTAGTAGTGGTTCTTCTGTGTTGGTGGTGGATATTGCCAAAGGTGATTTTATTCCAAGAGGAAACTTCTTTTTGAAGGATTGGAATGGTATGGGGTGTGTCTGAGCCAATGTAAAGTCTTTTTGAATTACTTCTAGGAAAGTGGATGGCCACACCACGTGGGCTCCATCCTGGAGGGCCTAGGTTGTCTACTATGGTGATTCCCTTTCATGTTGACCAACACGGGGGAGTGGTCAGATTTAGTTTTGGGGAGGTGGGTGACAATGGCTTTAGTGTGGGATTTTAACCAAGAGTCATTAGCAAGGCACTTGTCTAATCTTTCCAAAATAAGTTATCTTCTATTTCTCTACCTTTTCTTAGACCAAGTAAACTTACTACCTTTGAATCCTAGTTTTATCATGTTACATTTATTGATGTAGTTTCAGAAGAGGGTAGTCCTATAGGTGCCTATTGGTCGCCGTCCAAGCTTTTTAGTAGAGTGGAGGATTTCAATAAATTCCCCTCCCATATGCCATTCCACAGGATGTCTATCGGCTAAGTTAGCAAGCTCTTCCCATAACTGGAGTTTGATATTAAATTCAGGGATAGCATAAAACTCAGAGAAGAGAAAATGACTAGACTTTGGGAGTACCTACACTAGCACATAGATACCTTGTAGAGTAATGGAGAGGTTATCCAGCTTTACTTCATTGTCCTTCCACATAATGACTATGCCCCTCGATGTACCATTAACAACTTATTGGATTTGGGAGTCAAACTTGAGCTTATTGGTGACGACTTTATGTTTAGTTATTTTGGTCTCTAGAAGTACCAACATAGCAGGTTTGTGAGTCTTGACCATGAGGTCATAGTGTCATTTGAAACTGGAGCTATTGGCTCCCCTTGTATTCTAAATTATAAAATTTATTAGGTTGGAGTGGTGGGGAGTTTGAGATAGAGGTTCCTTCCCCTTCTCCCTTAGGGTGACCTCATTCAAATCTTTTATTGGGTTCAGAGTAACTGCCAATGGGATTTTGCTTTTCTCGCTCCTTGGGTTGAGCATGCACAAGGTCAAGGCACTGGGGTGATAGGATAGTATCATAGTGGGGAGAGGATCCTCGAACTACTTGGGGAACAATTTCTCTAGGATGATGGCTTCCATGGTTTGTTCCTCAAAGAGCACTAGCACTTGCTCCAGTTTTTTGTTGTTTCTTTTTAACAACTCTATCAAAGACGTTTTTTCCCTTTCTGGGTTTTCCAGCTCCCCCCTTGGCAATGCGCTCGATGATGCTTAGGTTTGTCTCGACTTTTTGTGAGGCTGACTCATCTGGTCTGGAGATTTCCATGGGACAAAGAGGGGACTTACTGTGCTTGGGAGGTAAGAAAGTGGAGGAAAGAAGAGAGCTCCTGAATAGTTTGGTTCATGAGAGTGTTCATCTCCACCATTGATATGGTGTCAATGTTACCTTGATATTGGGTGTGGAGCAGGGTCCTCATCCATACTTGCATACTCGGGCTCTTTACCGCATGGTCCATCCCTTCTTTGATGATTTATGCTAAGTACGTTGGGTCTTAGATGATGAGAACTGGTGTGCTGCTAAAATACAACACATTTGATGCCTAAAACTTGAGAATTTATATGTTCTCAGTATGACATTTATGGCTTTTATATATTTTTGTGTTTGTCTTTACAGGAAAAGTAGGTTGGCACAATTTTAGGAAAAGTTGCAGTTTTGATTTTTTGAAGACATACGAGACCCTCTACTAGTGGTAGCTCAGTTTACGAGTCGTAGAGGTGGCCTCGTGGAGATTTCCAGTGTTGAAGCAAAAACTGAACTTTAGCTACCCGAAACCTAATTACGAGTCATAGATCATTGTACTAGTTGTATCGAAAGGTTTTGTAGCAATTTCCAGTGTTCTCCAATATTGGACCTAGTGCTGCAGAGAGGGACTACAAGAGGACAAGACGAGTCATAAATCAGACTATGACTCATGAAGATGTTTCGTAGCAATGAAGTGCAAGATCCAAGAGCTGAATACGAAATCCTGATTACGACTTGTGTCCCTAGCTATGAGTCGTAACTGTAAGTCGTAGGGTGCGCTTAACAATTTTTCTAATTATTTTAGGGACTTATTTATAAAGACTATAAATAGTAAATACTAGGTTATTTAAGCGCAGTTTGCATATTTTTACATAGATTACAACTGATGATAAAGTAGAGAGCAAGCGATTATAATATTCTTAGGGTTCTAGTTTTGGAGACTAAATTTAGGAGAAGAGACTCACTTGTGGATTCAATTCATCTTTCAATCTTATGATTCTCAATACAAATTGGGTTTTGTTGTTCTTCAATCTTCTTGAGTAAGTGATTAAACATGTATTCTCTATTCATTACTTCTTTATTTGTCCAAGATATGAGTAGCTAAACCCATAACTTGGGGTTGTGGGAACCATGAGAATCAAACTTTGAAAACCCAGATTATTGGCAATTCTTAAAATGGGTATTTGCATGTATTAATCACATCTCTTCATTTTGAATGTTTTCTAGTGGTGGCTAATAATAGAACTTTCCTAGTGTTACTTTCTCGATCCAGGTGGTAATAAATAGGAAAAGGGAGTGATTAACAAAATCGATGATGTGATGTCATCTAATCAACAAAACTAGACCAATGGAGGTTGACAAGGACTATGGGTCATAGTTAGTTGAGCACTCTATAGAGATGTGCAAAGTCCTATAGTGAAATTCGACCTTCACCTTTGACCAAAGGGTTAGAAGAATCTAAATTACCACCCTACATGTGATATTCTAGTTGAGAATTATGATATCCGGGGATGTTGAGTTAGTGAATCATGGGGAATACACTACCCAATTTGCTCTCTATTATTGAACTAATTTGTGAAGTCCCGTATTCCCTGTGGGATTCGACCCTAACACTGGTTAGGTTTATTACCTTGATGACCGCTTGTACTTCTGAAGAGAGGTGTATTTTGAGCGTGATCAAAGAAAAATGCAACTGTTTCCGGGTAATACAGCGAGACTTTGATTGGATTCACTAGCAGTATAATTCAAGTATTAATTTCTTAGTTCTCTTGTGTTTTACTTTTTTTTTATTTGTTTAGTTTTTTTTGCAGGGTATACTAGGTATTGTATACTCAATACAAAGAGTCAAGGTATTCCTTTGGCTCCAATTGATTTAGAGATCCAATGGATTACAAGAAAAATGGCTCAAGCAAATGTTAATATCACGGTTAACGAAGCTATAAGTCAGAATGACAATGTTGATGATAGGGATGACAATCTACCACCGTTGGAGAATAGGCTACAACCTAGGGAATTCAATGAGAATACTTATGGATAGCATCAATATATATATATTGAATCCCATGGACATAACGGGAGCTATAGCATTGCTACCATTACTGACAGACACTAAGTTCATGATTTCAAGCGGATTGATCTAAATGATTCAAAATTATGGTTTGTTTGCGGCTCTACCTTCTGAGGATCCTCATAGTTGTCTGCATAATATTGCTTTATTTGCAAGAGCATTATGGGGATGCAAAATCTTTCCATGGATGCTGTTGGATTGTGGGTGTTTCCTCTATCTATTACTGGTAATGTAGCGGTGTGGCTATTTGAGCTCCCACAAAGCTCAATCACTAGTTGGGCGGATTTACAGAAGTCCTTTTTGGAAAGGTACTTCCTGAGGTCAATGAAGCTAAAACTAAAAGATAAATCAAACATTTTGAGTAATTACCTAGTGATTCAATTAGTACAATGTGGTAGATATTTACAAAGTGTTTGAGAAGTGTCCTAGGCCATAAAATTGTTGACGAAGCCTTGGTAAAGATCTCTTACCATGCCCTCGATGAAAATAGTCAAGCTTGTGCCAATACTATAATATGGGCATGTTCTTGGATCAACCTTCAAAGGGACTGTCGAGAGAATGAAGCAAGTGATTAAAACCAACTGTGCATAGGGGCAAAGAGAAAGAACTTGTATGAGGAGATTATGTGCTATTAGTGATGGTTCAAAGCAAGCTAAGATCAATTAGGAGATCATGCAACAACTTGCTCAACTTCGCACGAGCATGGATGTGGTGATTAAGCAAACTCAAGAGAGAGTGCATGCGGTAGACTATCAACCTCCTAGAGAGCCCATGTATAAAGAATATTATTATGATGAAGATGCTTGTTTTGTGAGTGATCCCGAGGTGGGTTTCCGGAACAATGCCCAAGGGTCCAATTCAGATTATATACATCAAGAATGTGGGACTCAAGGTCAGAACTAGGTGCTTATAGAGATAATCATAGTTGTTATTTTGAGAGGAATAAGGTTCCAGAAGCCGAGTGGGGTAGAAGAGATGGTTTTAAGAATGGTCCATATGTTCCACCCCATAATCGTGATACCGGGGCTAGCAATTTGAGGATTTAAGAAATGTTTGACAGGTTGATGAAAAAGGCCGAGAAACAAGATGAGACTTTACGGGGGATGAAGTCCAATATTTTAAGCATTAACCAAAAGATAGAGTCTCACTTCATGTCCATTAAACAACTTGAGAAACAATTTGGTCAAGTGTCTACTCAATTGAATCAATGCTAGAAAGGTAAATTGCCTAGTAATACGGTTCAAAATTCAAAGAATGAGGAGAACTGTATAGCAGTCATGACTAGGGGAGGTAAGAGCACCATTAATCCTCTAACGCCGGTAGGTGTGGATGGTGTGCATGAAGAGATAGTTGTGGAGAAGGTTGTAAATGAATAAGAAGAGGGCAACAAAGATGGGGTAAGCAATGAAGGGTTAAAGAGCCAGAGAAGTATAAGACAGTCCAAAGGCCTTATCCTCCATTTCGCCAAAGACTCAAACAAAAGGAGAAGGATGGTAAGTTTACACATTTCCTCTCCATGTGAAAGCAAATGTCCATCAACATTCCCTTGATCAAAGCGTTGGAGAAAATGCTTGGCTATGCTAAATACTTGAAAGATTTGGTCACTAAGAAGCCACAGTAACCCAAGAGCTTTCTCAAGAGCTCCAACATTATAGTGGCATTACCACTTAGTTCTTAGTTGAGAAAAGGGAAGACACTGGTGAATTCATCATCCCTTGTACCATTGGTGATGTAGAGTTTGCAAGGGCTTTGTTAGAATTGGGTGCTAGTATAAACTTAATGCCTCTTGCAATCTTGAAAAAACTTGGTTTGAGTTCTCCTACTCCTATGAGAATGAAGTCGTTAGTATCATATATAACAATCAAGTAACAAGAGGGAATACTTTATGATGTGTTACCAAAAGTTGAAAAATTCATATTCCGTGATGAATTTTGTGATTCTTGATTCCAATTATCTTGGGAAGACCATTCTAGCCATAAGCAGAGCTCTAGTGGATATGGATTCTGGTAACTCAGATTTAGGTTGAATGATGAAGAAATATCCGACCAATCTATG
The DNA here is from genome assembly GCA_025774065.1 of Solanum ossicruentum. Classification (NCBI taxonomy): domain Eukaryota; kingdom Viridiplantae; phylum Streptophyta; class Magnoliopsida; order Solanales; family Solanaceae; genus Solanum; species Solanum ossicruentum. The sequence continues at coordinate 15,494 of JAOTQR010147793.1, forward strand.
AAGTATCAGATAAAATAAAAAGTGAGGTTTGGGCAGTTGAGGAATTTTGAGTGCTCAACATGTCTAAGTCGTAATGCGACAATAAGTCAGGCGTTACTTGGGAGGAAACCCAAGCATTTTTATGTTCTAGCATAGTTTTAGGTTTATTTTTAGTTTTTGCATTTTAATTGACTGTTTGTTTGTGTTTTGACTGATATTCTTGATGTTGGGTTTGTTGTATTTAAGGTGCAAGTGCATTTTATGAGGAGCATACAACTTCAAGAAAAATATTTCAAGTTTTGCTGAGAATAATATCTAATGCAGTCTCTACAACTAGGCTTACGAGTTGTATTGCACTTTATAACTCATAATCCTATCTCATAGAGAGTTACAGTGAGCAGGTTAAATGTTCACACAATCTACGAGTCAATTTTGCGACTCATAGTCTATACTACGAGTTGTGAATAGGGTTTGTGGAACCCAGGTACATTTTAAAATTTTTCTAAGTGTTGAAGTGGTCTGTGAGACCAGGACTTATGAGTTGTAAACCAAGCTATGACTTATGGTTACAGTTTCGTCGACTTGACCCGATGAGTTTAAAGCGTGAACCCGATAAAGTATAAAAAGGGGTCAAAATTAATTTAACCCATGTTTCAACCCTAATTACCAATAATTGCCCCAAATCTCTTCCCCCAACCTTTTTTGATCATATTTCCAATACACCAACTCTGTTTTCGGCAAGAAATTCAGGTGACTAGGGTTTATTAAGAAGTCATCTCAGTTTTCTCTCTCAATTTCATCTACACACTTGGTAAGTTTCTTGGTTATTTAACTCCTGAATTTACCTTATTTTTGAAAGTTTGAGTTGATGAATATGCATGAGTTGGTGTGTGCGCATTTGATTCAATGCTTAATGTGAGTTGTCAATGAAAGACTAGGGTTGCCATGAACTCAATTGATTGTTCAAACCCTAAGTTAAATGATATATCCTTGATATTATAATTGAATGCCTCGAATATTATGCTCCTTGTTTGATTGAATTATTGTTTAGGGGTTGTGAATGTAATGATTTTCTGTGTGCTATATTGATTTAGTCGGTATCATAAGGTGATTGACTCTTGTTGTATGCCTGTTGAACTATACCCCAAGTGCATTTGAATATGATTATGTGATTTTTGTGTGTGATTTAGGGGTGGTGCTATACGTATATATTTGATTGAACTTGGTGAAGGATGAAATGTTTAGGTATTGATTGTTAAATCCTATTCGATGGGGTAAATTTGTTTTGAAATTATATTTAGGGTACTAGTTAATTTGTGCTTAGAATATAAGTGTTCATGCAGTTGCTTCGATGCTGCCAGGATTGTATTTAAATTGTTCGTAGGGTCTGTGTGATGAGTTGAGGTACATCAGGTACCTGAAAAATCTCTGTTGCGGGAGTCATTTATGGCTCATAAATTTGGGGAAGGACGAAATGTTTGGGAATTGATTGCTAATCCTATTCGATGGGGTAAATTTATTTTGAAATTATGTTCAGGGTACGAGTTAATTTGTGCTTAGCATATAAGTGTTCATGTTGTTGCTTTGACGCTGCTAGGATTGTATTTAAATTGTTCATATGTTCTGTGTGATGAGTTGAGGTACATTAGGTACCTGGAAAATTTCTGTCATGAGAGTCTTTTACAACTCATAGATGAGTCTACGAGCGATAAATGCCTCTCATGGGAAGTTCTAGTGATGTGATGTTCTGAATAATTCATCATACAAGACCTTCTACGAGTCATAGATCACTCTATGAGTCGTAGATAAGTCTCATGGCCTCTTGCCTGTTTTATGTTTTCTCCCTTAAACTTTATATGAAATCTGTTCACGACCCATAATCCAAGTTATAAATCGTAACTAGGTTTCATACCATTTTCCAGTGTTCTATTTTGTTTTGTACATCTGGTTTATAGAACCACTTAAAGACTCATCGTTCCAACTAAGAATCGTAACTGGTCCTCATGGTACCTGAATGCAAGATAGAGAAGATGCCTTTTCCTCCGTTTCCCCATCAATTTCTCAAGCCTAGGATCCTACTCGAAGGTGGGGTGTCCAAAGAATGGGGCTACATTCACAGAGGATCTATAGAAAAAGGGGCATGGCAAGACCATACACTCGATATATGAGGAGCCCCTGGTTATTGATGACTGATTAAGCCGTGTCCTAGGACTGAAGGACACGATGAGACGATATAGGCTCGACTGGCTGATGAATAAGCTTGGATGATGTGCCATGCTTATGGTATGGGAGTTCTATGCAGCCACTATACTTCGTGATCTTCTCAAGGGGAAGAGACCTCTCACACAATCGAGATTGTGAGAGGTACTAGTGAGAGGGCAGTGGGTTGATATTTCAGAGGAGATGATCTGTCGTGTACTTTTTGGTCCTGAGTATAGAGCCCTGTGGTCGGCAGCTGAGTTTGATTACAGAGTGCGGCAGGCTCGAATAATATTGATTTCAAAGGATTAGGTACAGAGGACCGAGTTATGGATATGGGTGGACGGTTACATTATAGAGCAAGGGCAAGAACCTTCTTGGTTCACCACATATACAGAGCCAATTGTAAAGGTTTTACTTTCTTTCCCCTCCAAATTTTGGTGGGCGATTGTCTGATCTCACATCTGACCTATGCTAGCATATTAAAATCTTACACCAGAGCGAGCAGTATTGTTTGACAGCATCATGGTTGGCTACGACATTAACTGGGCCCAATTCATAGCAACGCGAATTCATGAGTCAGTGGTTAAGTAGGCCACGTTCATTTCATTTCCGGCCTTGATCTACCGAATCTGCATAGAGTCCAAGGTTCAAATATTATTTCATCATGAACAATTGGTATCAACCCTGCGTACATTGGAGCCTAGCCTGATTAAAGTTGATGAGAACCTTGTGGCATTTCAGAGGGCACAACCATCTCCTATTCCTGAGATGTTTGATTCAGAGCCACTATAAGACGGTTTGATGACTATCACTCCAGCTGCTACTACTGATGAGAGGTCCTAGCAACTTGAGTCAATCGATGTTGAAGAGGGTCCCACTATAGCTACTCCTTCATTAGAGGCTATTACATAACAGACTCCTACAATGGGTATGGTTCACGTGTCCACGGTTTATATTTAGGCTATGCTGTAGTGATTATCATGGGATAAGGTTCAGTTGTCTTGACTTATTCAGCCGGTCAGGCCATGGGTTCGGTAGACTATTGTGGACTCAAAGGATTGATGCAAGGCATTCACCACATCTATTGTTCAGGAGCCTATTTCTATGGTGGATGCCCGCATTGATGCCTTTGAGGATGGTGTGAACAAGGGGTTAGCTGAGGCCCGAACATTAGATCTGTCAGTCATACATGAGGAGATTGCAAAACTTAGGTCTGACGTGATGTAACACCTCACATCTTACAATACTATTTCTATGCAAATGAAACATGATATGGCTTTTCATATTAGCACCAATATTTAAAAGTGCTTGAATCTCGAATTAGAGGGCGATATGTATGTCTAACGCTGAAGAGGGTCGAGCGTAAATAAATTTTATGTCAAATTTAAGAGATCACGACCCTAAACAAAGTGAAAGAATTAAGGTGCTTGTAGGACTTAGGAAGCTAACAGGTGAGTCACCTACTTGCTTAGCTTAAATTGCTAGCTAAATGGAGATGATGACCCACGCCGAATTTTTCCAAGTATGATTATGAATAAAGTCCGTGTTAAGAATGTAACTTTAGCCCATGATTTAGCATCATAAATGGATTATATTTTCATCCTAAGAAGGATATCAAAAGGGCCCAAGTACATCACAACCCACTTGACTAATTGGGCCCAAACTAAATGAAGAGGCATTAGGAAAAATGGGCAGCCAAGGCCCATCAACTTTGAGACCCATTTAGGCCCAAGTATGAGGGACAAGTTGCTGCATCACTAGCTTCTTAATATGTAGTAAAAAAGGCCAAAGAGACCCATTAAAAAAGGCTCAAAACAGCCCCTAAAGTCATTTCACTTGATGCAATTTTTCAGCTTTCCTAAGAACTTTTGTTTTCTCTTTGCTTCACTTCACAAGGCAGCCAATACAACCCTCTAGGGTTCTTGAAGGAACCTGAATCTTGAAGACTAAGGTTAGTGGAAATATCCAT
>JAOTQR010147804.1:0-56937 GCA_025774065.1 Solanum ossicruentum
GCTGGGATGAGCACTTACCGTTGATTGAATTTGCATATAATAACAGTTACCATTCCAGCATTCAAATGGCACCGTACAAGGTATTATATGGTAGGAAGTGTCGATCACCGATCGGTTGGTTCGAAGTTGGTGAGGCAGAGTAGATTGGACCCGATGTAATCCAACAAGCGGTGGACAAAGTGAAACTAATTCGAGAACGGTTATTAGTAGCTCAGAGCCGTCAGAAGTGTTATGCAGATAATCGCCGTCCCCAGTTAGAGTTCCATGTTGGGGATTGGGTATTCCTGAAAGTATCACCCTTGAAGGGCGTTATGAGAATCGGTAAGAAAAGGAAGCTCAACCCAAGGTACATTGGTCCGTATCAGATCGTCCACAGAATAGCCAAGGTTGCCTACGAGTTAGAGTTACCAGTAGATTTGAGGGGAGTCCACCCAGTACTTCATGTTTCCATGCTTTGTAAATGCATCGGTGATCCTTCCAAAATTTTTCCTGTGGATGATATACAGGTTACGGAGGAACTGACTTTTGAGGAACAACCCGTCGCAATATTAGATCATCAAGTCAGGAAACTTCGAAATAAGGATGTAGTCACCGTTAAAGTGCTATGGTGCAATAATAACAGAGAGGAGCTAACTTGGGAAGAGGAGGAGCAAATGATGAAGAAATACCCTCATTTATTTCTCGTATCTTCAGGTAATTCATTTTTCCTTGTCAAGCACGACATATGATAACTACACTGTTCATTGTCAGATGTGGTGTTATAGATAGATCTTGCATGATTAGTATGACATTGGAGGATGAATGTTCTTAAGGGGGGAGGATGTTAGAACCCGTAAGTTAGAACTTGTAAGTCCTTAATTGGTTCAATTTGGTAAAGTTTGGGACCAAATGTAAATTTTATTCTAAGTTTAGTCCTTAAGATTTATTTGTTGTGGGGTCATATGTGTGGCTTATTTGGATTGGTCCAATTGGGAGGTTTAATGTCTATATATATGTGTATATCTTATACAAGACCAAGCTTTCCAACACTTGGCCAAAATTTAGAGCAAAACCAAGAGAAGCTATAGAACCCCTCTCGGGTTGCTACAATAAAAGGAAAAAAAATTGCGTTTTTTCGAGTTTTCGATTATTTGATGCTTTAAGCTTGGTATATTGGATTCCCTAAGTGGCATGGAGGCGTTAGTCGGTCAAGGAAACGCTTGGTTTGACGGCTACTAAGATTTGGGTCTAGTTAGGAGCTTGAAAGGTATGTTAATTTTTAGCTTCAATTATGTGAATTAAAGATTGTGGGGGTGTTAGGGATGTGTTAAATTGAAGGGAAAACATGAAAATAGGGTTGGTTGTTAGTTCGAATTGTGAATTTTGAATTTGGGGTTTGAATTGGGGACAAGCTTGCATATGTCGATATATTGTTTTGTACTTATGTGTTTATGTTTATTAGACATGAAAATAGTCTTTGTGGGGTGAAAGGAGTGTTGGGAAACTATGTGACTGTTTACATGAAGGCTAGGTCGAATTGGGACCCATTGAACATGTAATGTTACGTTTTAACGTTGGGGGTTTGCATTGGGCGTTGGCGTGATGTATCATAGTCCTTCGAGTGTATAGGAAGGCTTGAATATGGTAGATAATGTATTTATATGTATGCTGCCCTATTTTACCAATTATGTCGAAATAGCGTTTTGTGGTGTTTTGATGTTATGATGGCATTAGAAAGGGTTTATTGATCTTGTAGGTTATTGTTGTTGTTGTTGATTGATTATTTGAGCCGAGTTGAATTCTCAGGGCGGCGTATTTTAAGGGGGGATGCTGCCAAAATTTTTATAAAATTTGGAACCAAAAAGTTAGGATTTAAGACGCAATATGGTTGTTAATCGTTGGTGTTATTGTAATTTGTGTAGATGTTGGACATTTGGAGGCATAAATTGGATTGGTCTTGTGTTGGAGTTAGTTGGAGAAAGAAATCGAGGTATGTAAAGATTTTCCATCTCTTGGCATGAGTTGGTTAAACTTAGTTAATGTCGTACGTTTGACCAAAAAAAAAAGAAATTCATTTTCCTTCACAATTTGGGTCTAAATATAAACTAAGTTCATTCTTTGCCACTCTTATGCTAAGTTAATCCCATCCTTAACTTTTGAGTTCTTAAAATCTATGAATAGTGTTCGTTTGACCGAAAGCTAAATACTTTGGAAAGTTATGGGTTCAATTGTTGTAAATCATATTAAAAATTATTTTGGAGCCTATTCTAGTAATGTGCATGATAGAAATTTAGCAAATTCCTTTGAAATCACCTTTATGTACAAATGTGAGCAACCTTGACAAAATTCATAAATGAATAACTTTTTGATTTCAAAAATGAACATTTTTCATATTACTAAATTGTTTTTGGAACTAGTTTTTATGCATGTGATTCTCACGACTCTATTCGTGCCATTTTGGTCTCGTTCACCGGTTCCCGGGACAGTTATTATCATGGTTATGTATAACTATATGTATATATGTATATATATATTTCGAAGTAGGTTGGATACGGCGAGTCGATTTGCCCATGGGCTGGCTTTGCTTAGTTTGGAGAAATAAGGAGTTGGGCTTGGGATATGGTGGCATCATGACGTGTGAGTGCTTGGCCCCTTCACCTCGGCTCATGTGAGTGCGTGGCACCATCGCCTCGGCTCAATATATCGGGCATGATGACCTTTACACATTACGATACGTGAGTGCTTGGCACCGTCACCTAGGCTCACCTATCCTATGACATGAGTGCGTGGCACCGTCGCCTCAGCTCACTTACTCTACACTTGGGACTTTTGTGGGAGATTTCGGGGATTTGAAACTTCTGGTGATATGTTGTAGTATGGCGCGAGTTTGGAGGTCGCCATCATTCCCGTCCGATATGAATTACTTTGATATTTCAAAAAAAGAATATTTTGATGTTTGCATGCGGGTATGACTCATATATTTTTATTGGATTTATTACTCTCCTTTATATTTTGTACTTTCGCTTTATATATTCAGTACGTATTTCGTACTGACCCCCTTCCTTCGAGGGAGCTGCGTTCATGCCCGCAGGTACCGACGTACAGGTTAGAGAGCCCTCTTCTTAGGATCTCTGTTCACCGTTGAAGTGCTCCCCTTGTCCCAGGAGCAGACTTTTGGTATTTACATGTACCCTTATTTTAAATATTTTGCCTTTATGTAAATTCGAGGGTATGACGGGGCCCTGTCCCGTCCTATGATTCAGTTCGTATGTATAGAGGTTTGTGGATACATGTGGGTGTGGGATATTGTATGTGATATGATTACGCATGTATGATACTTTTGTTGGGCGGTTCTACCGCAGCGGTGACCTTGTCGGCCTGCATATAGATATTTGTTGTATGCTAGGTAGCTATTTGCAGTGTGGTTTGTCAATAGAACAGAGGAAACTCTGATGAAATTTTAGTAGATTCCTTAACTATTATAGCTAGAAATCCACTTTAGTGGTTGTCTAGGTGCCCAATCGACACTAATCATGGCCCCTGAGTTGGGTCGTGACAAATCCAACTAATTTGATTTAATTTGTCCTAAAGAATTAAAAAAACACAGAAAATATAGGTGCTATTTTTAAAGTAAATATGAACAAACTTATTGTATCCCATACACTGTAACACCCCACACCTTACAATACTAGTACAATGCAAATGAAATATGACATGATTTGGTCAAATGAGTGCCACTTTTAAAAGTACTTGAATCTCGTGTTAAAGGGCGATATGTATGTCCAACGCTGAAGAGGGTCGAGTGTAAATAAGTTCTAAGTCATATTGAGGCAATCATGGACTTAAAATTAAGTGAGAGAATTGAGGTGCTTGTAGGACTTAAGAAGCTAGCAGGTGAGTCACCTACTAGTTTAGCTTAAATTTTCTACCTAAACGGAGGCAAGGCCCGCTTGTCCAAGTCAGATTATGTATAAAGTTTGTGTTAAGGGTGTGATTTTTGCCCATGTTTTAGCATCACATATGGACTATAGTTTCCGCCCAAGAAAGATATTAAAAAGGGGCCAAAGACATCACAATACACTTAACAAATTGGGCCCAAACTAAGTGAAGGGAAAGTTGGAAAATAGGCAGCCCAAGCCCATCACTTGGAGACACATTTAGGCCCAAGTAGAAGGGACAATGTGCTGTATAAGTAGCTTATTAGTATATGGTGGAAGATGGTCAAAAAGTCAAGAGCAAGGCGGCCAAGCTTGGACTTTAAAGAGGGATAAAAACCAACACAAAAATCCATTTCAACTTAGACCAGAAAAAAATTTGCCTTCTTGGTATTTGTTTGCTCTCGTTTAAAGAGGTGAAAGACAAGCTTTACAACCTCACAAGGTTCCCTAAAGAAGATTTAAACCTTGATTTAGAAGGTAAGTAAATTTAATTATGCACCTAGTATGGTTTGTTTATCAAAACCAAAGAAAAAAGTTAATCACACATATGCTGGAAATTCCGGACAGTTTGTATGCTAAGTAATCTTGTGCAATTTTCTTGTTAATTAAGACGTTTTTCTCTTGTTTGTTGATTTTATTATGAAGTAATACTCATTTATTTAACAAATTTTGGTCTTACAATAATGTAATAAAGGCTGATTAACCACTTTTACAGTCCACAAAAGTGAGTCCTTATATGATATCGCAATTGTGTGCTTAGTATGAACTTGTGGACTGTTAGATAGAAGGCTATTGCCTCACGTACTTAATGACTGATTTGTTACTGTTCTGAGACTAGTTCAAAGCTATTTGTATGTGTAAATGTTGGTGGAACAATTTGGTTAGAGTTGGAATAGGTTTGGAATTGTTAACGTCGAAATGTAGCGAAGGAACCTAACGTTATGCTTTCCATTTTTAGGTTGTGTAGAATTGTCATGCGTTGTGCTTTGTGGGTTGTTCTAAGGTTGTTATGGCACTAAAATAGTCTTTACAGGATGTTTACATGAAAATATGTCTTAGGAAAATACGATTAGAGGGCGGAAATGTTGAAAGGTTATGCTCGGGTTTATAAACACATGCTTGCTGCCCGTGTATTGTTTTCTTATGTGATTGGACAGCCAAGATGTATTTATTGGCTTATAATGCTAGTTATATCACTTACTATGTTGTAGATAAGTATTTGGAGGAAGGTATGGTTATCTTTAGGTAGTAACAAGGTCATAAAATGTGGTATGTAAGGCTACTTGATTTCGTATTACTTGAAATGAAACATAGATCCTTTCTTGGCACATAAAGTCACTCACCAAATCCGACACAACTATTAACCATATATCACTCTTTTACATGTTCATATGATTACATACACAGTCACCTTTAAATCTGCATACATGCTTGGATACCAAGTTACATGAGTTCTTGTTATGAAATAAAGTTCACAAGTTATTCCATTTCATACGCATTTCATGATTTGTTTAATGTACTCTTTTTATGTCATATTATCTTGTATGATTAACTACATGTCACATGCTACTTATACAGTCCTATAGCTCCAAAATTGTGACCACCAAAAGAACCATCTCAAAGGTAATTGAAAGGTAAAGTATATTGTTTATTGATAGGTGGTAGCCCGAGGGGTGGAAGAATAACCTAACCAGAGACGATTCTATCACGGGTGGTATCCCGAGGGGTTAAGGAAGAACCTAGCTAGGGATGATCTTGATATATTGTTTATTGATAGGCTGTAGCCTGAGGGGTGGAAGTATCACCTAGCCAGGGACGATCCTATCACTGGTGGTAGCCCGAGGGGTTAAGGAAGAACCTAGCTAGGGACGATCTCGATACAGTACCATGGATCAGTTGGTCATTTGTGTTACAACTATGCACAAATTATACGTAAAGGTAAAGTGATATAAAGAACATAAAGTATATGATTCCAAAGTGTAACCAAAGGTGGTCTCTAATCGTACACCGGTGCATGGTTTCATTCAAGTTGTTACTTCATATGCAATGTTTCCTGCCTTACATACTCAGTACATTACCTCGTACTGATGTCCTATAAGGGGGACCTGCATTTTATACTGCAAGTACAGGTGCTAGTAGATCTCTCCAGTAGGAGTACAAGATATTCAGCTGCTGTCACCAAGCTCCAGGTTGTTTCAGGGCTTTGTATATGTCTAGAGCTTACTTGTTTTTATTGCACAGTTCGTTGAGGCAGGGCCTGTCCCGACCTTTATCACATTTTTCTCTTTATTTAGAGGCTTTGTAAACTATGTAAAGCAAAATGTAGTCATGTCTCGTACTTTAGACACTGTGGCCCCAATAGCCTAGTCGTATGCATTTCCTTTTGGCTTGTTATCACTTTTTATTTTCTTAACGACATGTTGAGCATAGAAATCCCTCATAATATGTATAGGAAGCGTATAGATATAGGTTAGTTCTCTCAAGGCTTATCGGCAACGGGTGCCAGTCTGCCCTAACGGGACTTGGGGCGTGACAGAAGTGGTATCAGAGCAGGTCATCCTAGGGAGTCTACAGAGCCATGTCTATGTAGAGTCTTGATTTATTGTGTTGTGCACCACATTTATAAGCAGGAGGCTACTTGGCATTTAGGAGTTGTTACTTTCTTTTCATTCTTTAGATTGTGCCATAGAGCTAAGCATAATAGGTGGATTATGTCTAACCCCTAAACTGTTTTGTATAGCAAGTATGCTAGAAAACAGGAAGAAAAGGTAAAACGAAGGAAGTAGAAGTGGTGGTTGGTATACCCAACAAGGTGAGACAACAAGATAAGGTTCAGGAAGAGTCTTTATCACAGACATCTCCAACTCCTCAAACTCTTGATGAATCGAAAATTAGTGAAATTTCCTCAGAACAACCTATCGATGCTACAGTGGAGGATCTGAGAAATGCAGTTCAACTATTGACTTTTATAGTTGCTGGCCAAGGTCAAAGGCAGGAAGGTCCAGTTATGTGTACCGGTGGTGCGAACAGGGCCGCTGGTATAAGGATACATGATTTTCCTAATATGGACCTCCTAGCCTTCATTGGGTCAAATCCTAATGAAGATCTCCAAGACTTTATTTATCATATTCAGCACACATTAGATGTTATGCACGTAAGTGGTACAAAAGTTGTCGAGTTAGGGACATATAAGTTAAAGCGTGTGGCTATATTGTGGTATGAGGATTGGAAGCAATCTAAGTGTATAGATGCACCTCTATCTACCTGGACAGAGTTCAGAAAGGCATTTCTTGACCATTATTTGCCATTAGAGATCCAGAGGCCCATGCAGATCAGTTCCTGAATCTCCACCAAGGGAATATGAGTGTGAGGGAGTATAGCCTTTAAATTAATTCCCTAGCAAGGTATGCTCCTAATGTAGTTGCTATAATGGAAGATACAATTCATCGATATGTAGATAGGTTGGATACGTATCTGATCAGAGACTGCACAATTGCTTCCTTGAACAAAGTTATGGACATAGCAAGAATGCAGGCTTTTGCACAGACATTGGAGGATCAAAGGCAGAGGAGAAGGACATAAGAGTTGAAAAGGGGTCAGGCCGAAAAATCTAGATCCATAGGGAAGTTTACACCACCCTAAGGTGAGCTTAGGCCTCGATTTTCTAATAGACCACCTAGGCCATCATCGTCCTACACTATAGCCAGTGTTCCACCATAATTTCAAGGGCCTTGAAGTAATCAGTTTGGTCAATAGGGTTATTCAATAGGCCAACCAATGACTCCCAAGACATCGTGTAAATAATGAAGTAGGAGTTATCTGGGTATATGTCGTGTTGGGGCAGATGTTTGTTATTAGTGTGGTGCACCAGGGCATATGATAAGAGATTGCCCAAAGAGATGTATGGGTGGTATGACCCAACCTACTAGGTCAGCTCTTGCATCATCATTATCAGTTCCTCCAGTTGGTAGGGGTCAACAAGAACCTATGGCTCGTGGTAAAGGTATGAGAGGGACAACTAGCTCTAGCGGAGTTCAGAATCGCACTAATGCCCTAGGGAGTCGGCCAAATTTGGAAGCTTCACCTGATGTGGTCACAAGTACATTGTCCATCCTTTCACATAATGTATATGTATTAATTGATCCTGGTTCTACACTATCATACATCAGTCCACTAGTTGTTGGAAAGCTTAAGGGAACATGCAAATTATTGAGCAAACCATTTGAAGTGTTTACACCAACTGGTGAATCTATTATGGCTAGAAGGGTTTATTATGACTGTGTAGCAACTATTTGTGATTTTTACATATTAGCTAATCTTATTGAGCTAGAAATAGTGGAATTTGATGTTATTATGAGCATTAATTGGATAGCTTCTTGTTATGCCACTGTGGATTGCCAAACTAAGAGAGTGTACTTCCACTTTCCAAATGAGGCAGTTCTTGAATTGGAAGGAAATCTTGGGGCATCAAAGGGGAACTTTATCTCTTTCTTTAAGGCTAGAAATATGATATCTAAGGGGTATATATGTCATTTAGTTAGAGTAAGGGATATGGAGGCAGAATCACCAACTCTTCAAACAGTTCCAGTAGTGAATGAATTTGTTGATGTGTTCCCTGAAGAACTTCTAAGCTTACCTCCTGAACGAGAAATAGATTTTGGTATCGACTTACTTCCAGACACTCAACCTATTTCTATTCCTCCATGTAGAATAGCTCTAGCAGAATTGCGGGAATTAAAAGAGCAGTTAAAAGACTTATTAGATAAGGGTTTCATAAGACCTAGTGTGTCCCCCTGGGGTGTACCAGTGTTATTTGTGCGCAGAAAGGATGGCACCTTGAGAATGTGTATCGATTAGTGACAATTAATTGATAACCCCTCCCCAAGATTGATGATTTATTTGATTAGTTACAGGGTGCCAAATGCTTTTCAAAAATTGATTTGAGGTTAGGCTATCACCAAGTGAGGGTGAAGGAGAAAGATATACCTAAGAATGCTTTCAGAACACCCTATGATCACTTTGAATTTATTGTTATGTCATTTGGGCTAACAAATACACCAAAGGTTTTATGGATTTGATGAACAGGATATTCAAGCCATTCTTGGATATGTTTGTAATAGTGTTTATAGATGACATTTTGGTATATTCAAGATCAGAAGAGGACCACACAAATCACTTGTGACAAGTGTTACAGACTCTTCGTGATCAAAAGTTGTATGCCAAATTTTATAAATGTGAATTTTGGCTAAAGTCGGTGGTATTCTTGGGTCATATTGTGTCTGATGAGGGAATAAGGGTTGATTCACAAAAGATAGAGGCTATAAAAGATTGGCCAAGACCAACGACACCCTCGGAAGTTCGGAGCTTCCTTGGTTTGGTAGGTTATTATAGGAGGTTTGTTGAAGGTTTTTCGTCTATCTCTGCACCCCTAACAAAGCTGACACATAAGGCAACCAAGTTCCAATGGAATGATGCGTGTGAAAGGAGCTTCCAGGAGCTGAAAAATAAGCTAACTTCTGCACCTGTGCTAGTACTTCCAGAAGGCACTGAGGGGTATGCATTTTATTATGATGTTTCAGGAGTTGGCTTAGGGTATATACTGACACAGCATGGTAGGGTAATTACTTACACCACTGGACAACTACAACCACATGAGAAAAACTATCCAACATATGATCTTGAGCTAGCAGCAGTTTTGTTTGCTTTGAAAATATGGCGCAACTATTTGTTTGGGGTTCACGTTGACATATATATTGATCATAAAAGCTTGCAGTACATCTTTAAGCAGAAAGACCTAAACTTAAGACAGCGGATATGGCTAGAGCTGATAAAGGATTATGACGTTGATATACTATACCATCCGGGGAAGGAAAATGTGGTAGATGATGCTCTAAGCCATAAGGCAATCATGAATACTGATGATCCAGTTGTGATAAGTCACGGGATGGCTAAGGATCTACATCAACTAGCCAGTTTGGGAGTTTGCCTTCTTGAATCTCCAAAGGAAGGGGTTATTGTGCATAATGCTGCGGAGTCTTTATTGGTAATGGAGGTGAAAGAAAAATAGCTTGAGGATCCTATTCTACCACAACTTAAGGAAAAGGTAAGTGAAGGTACGGTAAATGGCTTTAATCTTACACAAATGGGGTACTTTACTGCCAGAATAGATTATGTGTGCCTGATGTTAACGGATTAAGAAAAAGGATAATGGAAGAAGCCCATCATTCCTGATATTCCATCCACCTAGGATCAACTAAGATGTACCATGACCTGAAGGGAATGTTTTGGTTGGGAGGCATGATAAAGGACCTTGCATAATTTGTAGTTCAATGTCTAAATTGCCAACATGTGAAAGTAGAACACCAAAAGCCAGGAGGTTATATGCAGTGTATAGAACTTCCAACATGGAAGTGGGATATGATTAATATGGATTTTGTTACAGGTTTGCCTCGTTCATTTCAGAAGCTTGACTCCATATGGGTAATAATTGACATACTTACAAAGTCAGCACATTTCTTGCCAGTTAGAAGTGATTATACAGCTGAAGAGTATGCCAAGCTATATCTAAAAGAGATAGTCAGTCTAAATGGAGTCCCAATCTCTATTATTTCTGATCGGGGGGCTCAATGTACTACAAAGTTTTGGAAGTCCTTTCAAAAGAGTCTAGGGACATAAGTGAATTTGAGTACAACTTTTCACCCCCAAACAAACGGTCAAGCTGAACGCACTATTCATACACTTGAAGATATGTTGCAAGCTTGTGCATTGGACCTTAAAGGTAGTTGGATGGAAAATTTGCCAATTAATGAGTTTTCCTATAATAACAGCTACCACACAAGTATCAAGATGGCACCTTATGAAGCTTTGTATGAAAGGAAATGTAGTCGCCAATTGGATAGGTTGAAGTGGGTGATACCACCATGCTTGGGCCAGATCTAGTACAACAAGCTATGGAAAAAGTTAAGGTGATACAACAGCGGCTAGAAATAGCCCAAAGTCATCACAAATCATATGCAGATGCTAGAAGTAGAGGACTGGAATTCTCAGTAGGGGATTGGGTATTTTTGAAGGTGTCTCCAATGAAAGGGGTTATAAGATTTGGTAAGAAAGGGAAACTGAGCCCACGTTACATAGGACCATATCAGATTATTAAGAGGTTCGGGCAAGTTGCATATGAACTAGAACTACCCCAAGAGCTTTCAATGGTTCATTCAGTTTTTCATGTCTCAATGCTTCGAAAATGCATAGGTGATACATCTCGTATCACTCCTATTGAGGATTTATAGATTACAGGAGACCTCACATATAAAGAGGTGCCTATTGCTATTATAGATCGTCAAGTTAAGAAGCTAAGGAATAAGGAAATAGCTTCAGTAAATGTAGATTGGAGAAACTAGCAAGTAGAAGAAATAATATAGGAGGCCGAGGATGCGACGAAATCAAAGTACCGATACTTATTTAAAGCTAAAGAGGATGTCCAACATGAAGAATTGGGTCACTAATAGGTATGTGTTATTGAATACTTGATTTGTCACCAAAACGTTTGTGTAAGTAAAGGTCTAAACTTGGTTATGCTATCCAATTATGCTAGAATTTGAGGACGAATATTCCTAGGGGGAGAGGATGTAACACCCCACACCTTACAATACTAGTACAATGCAAATGAAACATGACATTGTTTGGTCAAATGAGCATCAATTTTAAAAGTACTTGAATCTCATGTTAAAGGGTGATATGTATGTCTAACGTGAAGAGGGTCGAGTGTAAATAAGTTCTGAGTCGTATTAAGGTGATCACGGACTTAAAATTAAGTGAGAGAATTAAGGTGCTTGTAGGAATTAAGAAGCTAGCAGGTGAGTCACCTGCTTGCTTAGCTTAAATTTGCTACCTAAACGGAGGCGAGGCCCAACATCGAATTTGTCCAAGTTTGATAATGAATAAAGTCCATATTAAGGGTGTCACTTTAGCCCGTATTTTAGCATCACATATGGAATATAATTTCAGCCCAAGAAATATATTAAAAAGGGCCCAAAGACATCATAATACACTTAACAAATTGGGCCTAAACTAAGTGAAGGGAAAGTTAGAAAATAGGCAGCCCAAGCCCATCAACTTGGAGACCCATTTAGGCCCAAGTATAAGGGACAAGGGGCTGCATAAGTAGCTTACTAATATGTGGTTGAAGATGGTCAAAAAGGAAAGAGCAAGGCGGCCAAGATAGGCCTTTAAAGAGGTATAAAAACCAACACACAAATCCATATCAACTTAGACAAGAAAAAAAATCTGCCTTCTTAGTATTTGTTTTCTCTCGTTTAAAGAGGTGAAAGAAAAGCTTTACAACCTCATAGGGGTCCCTAAAGAAGCTCTAAACTTTGATTTTGAAGGTAAGTAAATTTAATTATACACCTAGTATGGTTTGTGTATCAAAACCAAAGAAACAAGTTAATCACACATATGTTGGAAATTCCGGACAATTTGTATGCTAAGGATTCTTGTGCACTTTTCTTGTTAATTAAGAGGTTCTCTTGTTGGTTGGCTTTATTATGAAGTAATACTTATGTATTTAACATATTTTTGTATTATAGTAATGTATAAAGGCTAATTAACCACTTTTACAATCCACAAAAATTAGTCCTTATATGATATCACAATTGTGAGCTTAGTATGAACTTGTGGACTGTTGGATAGAAGGCTATTGCCTCACATCCTTAATGACTAATTTGTTACTGTTATGAGACTGTTTCAAGTATATTTGTATGTGTAAATATTGGTGGAACATGTTGGTTAGAGTTTGAATAGTTTTGAAATTGTCAACGTCGAAATGTAGCGAAGGAAGGTAACGTTATGCTATCCATTTTTAGGTTGTGTAGAATTATTATGCATTGTACTTTGTGGGATGTTGTAAGGTTGTTCTGGCACTAAAACAGTCTATACATGATGTGTACATGAGAATATGTATTAGTAAAATATGATTAGAGGGAGGAAAGGTTGAAAGGTTACGCTCGGGTTTATAAACACCCGCTTGCTGCCCGTGTATTGTTTTCTTATGTGATTGGGCTGCCAAGATGTACTTATTAGCTTCTAATGCTAGTTTTATCACCTACTATGTTGTAGATAAGTATTTGGAGCACTTAATATATTGTAGATAAGTATTTGGAGGAAGGGAAGGTTATCTTGAGGTAGTAACAAGGTCATACAACGATGTATGTAAGTCTACTTGATTTCGTATAACTTGGCATGAAAAATAGATCCTTCCTTGGCACATAAAGGCACTCACCAAATCTGACACAACTATTAACCATGTCTCCACTCTTTTATATGTTCATATGATTCCATACATAGTCATCTTCAAATCTGCTTACATGCTTGGATACTAAGTTACATGAGTTCTTGTTACAAAATAAAGTTCACAAGTTGTTCCATTTCATACGCATTTCATGATTTGTTTAATGTACTCTTTTCATTGTCATATTATCTTGTATGATTACCTACATGTCACATGCTACATATACAGTCCTACAGCTCCAAAATTGTGACCATCAAAAGAACCATCTCAAAGGTAATTGAAAGGTAAAGTATATTGTTTATTGATAGGTGGTAGCTCGAGGGGTGGAAGAATTACCTTGCCAGGGCTGATCCTATCACGGGTGGTAGCCTGAGGGATTAAGGAAGAACTTAGCCTGGGACGATCTCGATATATTGTTTATTGATAGGTGGTAGCCCGAGGGGTGGAAGAATCACCTAGCCAGGGATGATCCTATCACAGGTGGTAGCCCGAGGGGTTAAGGAAAAACCTTGCCAAGGACGATCCTGATACAGAATCACCACTGATCAGTTGGTCATTTGTATTACAGTTGTGCACAGATTATACAATAAAGGTGAAGTGACATAAAGAACATAAAGTACATGATTCCAAAGTATAATCAAAGGTGGTCTCTAATCTTATACCGATGCATGGTTTCATTCAAGTTATTACTTCATATGCAGTGTTTCCTGCCTTATATACTCAGTACATTATCTCGTATTGATGTCCTTTACCGGGGACCTGCATTTTATGCTGCAGGTATAGGTGCTAGTATATCTCCCCTGTAGGAGTACAAGATATTCAGCTACTGTCGCCAAGCCCCAGGTTGCTTCAGGGCTTTGTATATGTCTAGAGCTTACATGTTTTTATTACACAGTTTGTTGAGGCGGGGCCTATCACGACCCTTATCATATGTTTCTCTTTAGTTAGAGGCATTATAGACTATGTAAAGCAAAGTGCAGTCATGTCTCGTACTATAGACACAGTGGCCCCAACGACCTAGTCGTATGCATTTCCTTTTGATTTGTTATCAATGTTTATTTTCCTAACGACATGTCGAGCATAGCAATCCCTCATAATATGTACAAGAAGCGCATAGATACAGGTTGGTTCTCCCAGGTCTTATCGACAACGGGTGTCACTCCGCCCTAACAGGACTTGGGGCATGACATATACCTTCATGGTAAGTTAAAATAGAGACATTTTCCATTGCTATATCTAACATGGAAGCAACTACAAAACCAACCTTCCGAAGATAGTGTTGTGTTTTACATATATTTTTCATTGGTACTCTTTACTTTTGTAGGAATTTGCTTTCTAAACTTGAAAGAAAAATTCCAAAGAATACTCAACTGAATTAAGAACTAGAGAAAAATAAGAGAGGTAATGTAATTGATTTTTGGTTTTTATCAGGTGGTCCTTATACCTGATTGGTTACCCGACTTTATGAAAGAACTGTAATGTATATGCATCTTTATTTGCACCAACAATCATTATAATGTTTTAATGGATGAGAGAAATAAAGTACTTGAACATTAAATGCAGTCGTTGATTACTTCATTTTGTTGCCAATTTAGTCCCCATTCCCTATAAAGAAGGTCACTATCCACACATGTTTTATTGCACAAACTAATTTTTAGACGTTTCAATTTCTTCTTTTTCTTCTTCTTTTTTCTAATATTAGTCCAGTTATGTACACTTTTGAAAAGAATCTATAGACATTTGGTTGTAAATATTTTTTATGGACACTATCATGTAAAGTACACTCTTAAAATGCACAGGGAGGTTTTTTTCCCTTAAAAAGTTAGCTTACCTGTGCCGTTTTCACTTGAGAAAAGGTTCAGTCATGCTATTATGAGTTAACTTAAAACCAATTCGACTTTTTGTAGAAATGTTCTTTTCACGTGCCGAATGATAATTCGGCCATATTATTATTATTATTATTATTATTTTTAAAACCAGTCAAATCCCATTTGATGGAGAAAACTAGAGGAATAAAAAGAACAGTTGAAAAATGAAAAAAACAAAATTATGTTTGTTTAGGGAAAATTCTAAATACAGGGCAAAGAAAATTTTAAAAGTTGTGTTTGAGAAAAAATTAGTGGGTTTATAGTTTAGTCTTTCTTTTAAAAATCAAATGGATTTTAGAAATTTGACTGATTTTTATTTTTTAAAAAATCAACAACGTGGATGAATCATTATTTGTGTTGAAATTCAAAAGAGACCTACAAAAGAGAGACCAAGATAAAATTGTTCAATATATAGACATTGACCACGCAAAAAAAAAAAAAGAAACAGTGTTATTACCTTTTTCTTAAGTAGTTAGTAGTTATAATACAGGGGTGATTTAACTATTTGGAAATCTTCGGTAACTATTTTTCACAAGAAGTTACACCAACGTAGAATTTATATTTAAACTGGATATATAACAATAATAAGTTGCTTGTACAATACATATCTTGCGAGACACATATTATATTAGATACTTCACAAAACAATTAACAATAAGGAGACTATCAACTAGTTATTACCTCACTGTCTTAATTCCTCATGCGCGCTTTACGTCCCCTCTGTACTATGCATATCATTTCATGAAAGATAAACATTATGAGTGTCACCACTCAAGCCTAGGACCTAGATGTGACATGGCGAATGGGGAACCCGAAGGAACTCCAAACAAGCTTCTTAGCATATCATTCACACATCCTTGGTCGCTGAAGCAAAATAAAGCACAACAAGTGACATTAATAAAAGGGAAGCGGGACTAAGCGAAGTGTTTCATAATGATAATAGCATAAGAAGAGTCAATCTCAAAGCATAAACAACCATAATATCCAACAACACCTCTACATATAATGGAGCGGGGGCCAAGACACTTTTCGGGCTCTCCCACAAATGATAAGTTTCCAAAAGTATTAAGCAAGTCTTAACAAGCATGAATGAAAAGGTTGATATTATCCTCGAAGTTGAGGACTTACCAAAGGTGTCTTCAAGCAAATCAACTAGCCATGTGAGGAGGATGATCAATAGGAGCTCCGGTCCTACATGGTTGTAACACCCCACATCTTACAATACTAGTACAATGCAAATGAAACATGATATGACTTTTCAAATTAACTCCAATTTCTGAAAGTGCTTAAATATCATGTTATAGGGTGATATATGCATCTAACGCTTAAGAGGGTCGAGTGTATACATGTTTCATGTCAAATTGAGAAGATCACGACCCTAAACAAAGTGAGAGAATTGAGGTGCTTGTAGGACTTAAGAAGCTAGCAGGTTAGTCACCTACTTGCTTAGCTTAAATTGCTAGCTAAATGGAGACGAAGACCGACGTCGAATTTGTCCACGTCCGATTATGGATAAAGTCCATGTTAAGGGTGTAAATTTAGCACGTGTTTTAGCATCATAAATGGACTTTGTTTCAGTTCAAGAAGAATATAAAAAGGGCCCAAGTACATCACAACCCACTTGACCATTTGGGCCCAAACTAAGTGAAGAGAACTTTGAAAAATGGGCAGCTAAGGCCCATCAAGTTTGAGACCCATTTAGGCCCAAATATAAGGGTAAAGATGCTGCATTACAAGGTTATTAATATGTGCTAATATGTGGTGAAAAGTTCA
This sequence comes from Solanum ossicruentum, assembly GCA_025774065.1. Lineage (NCBI taxonomy): Eukaryota > Viridiplantae > Streptophyta > Magnoliopsida > Solanales > Solanaceae > Solanum > Solanum ossicruentum. The sequence continues at coordinate 16,845 of JAOTQR010147804.1, forward strand.
AAAGAAAGTCGGCCAAAGAGACTCTTTAAAAGGGCTAAAAAACAACTCCTTAATTCATTTCACTTCGGAACAAATTTGCAGCTTTCCTGAAGACTCTTTTTCTCTCTTTATTTCACTTCACAAGGCAGCCTACGCAACCCTCTAGGGTTATTGAAGGAAACCTAAACCTTGAAGGCTAAGGTAAGTGGAAATATCCATGTATTTGTTATACTTATCTCATGACAAACAAGAAGTATATGTTAGTGCTAAAATTTTGGACAGCATGTGTCCTAAGGATTGTGGTGAACTTTTCTTGTTGTTCAAGAGGATTTTCTCTTCTTGGTTTGCTGAATTATGAAGTAATACTTATGTTTTCTACAAGGTATAGTTTGTTAGTGATGTAAATAAGCTTCTGTACCACTTTTACAGTCCACAAAAGTGAGTCCTTATAGGATATCACAATTGTATTCTTAGTACTAAATTGTGGGTTGATGGATAGAAGGCTATTGCCTCACGTCCTTCATGACTACTTTGGTATTGTTCTAAGACTATTTGAAGGTTGTTTTATGGATAGATTTGTTGAGGACAGTTTCGTTAAAGTTGGAACAGGTTTGGAATTGTCGACGTCAAAATGTAGCGAAGGGAAGTAACATTATGCCGCCTATTTGTATGTTGCATAGAATTGTTATGTGCTGTTCTTTTTGGGATGTTATAAGACTGTTATCGCACTTAAACAGAATGCACATGATATGTATATGAGAATGTGTATTAGAAAGTACGATTAGAGGCAGAAAGTTTGAAGGAATACGCTCGGGCTTACAACTATACGTTTGCTACTAGTATGTTGTTTTTTTAATGAGATTGGGCTGCCAAGATGTATCTATTTGCAGCCAATGCTAGTTATATTACCTACTATATTGTAGATAAATATTTGAAGGAAGAGAAGGTTATCTCGAGGTAATAGCGAGGTCGTACAACGAGGTATATAAGGCTACTTGAGTTCATATTATTTGGCATGAAACATAGATCCCTCCTTGGTATATAAAGGCACTTACAAACTCCAACACAACTATTAACCATGTCTCAACTCTTTCACAAGTTCATATGCTCCCATACATAGTCACCTTTGAATTTGCATACATACTTTGATACCAAGATACACGAATTCGTTCTACTAAATAAAGTTCATGTGTTGTTCTACCTACTATGCATTTCATTATTTATGTAACTTACTCCTTTCATAGTGGTGTTGTCTTTTGTGATTATTTACATATCATATGTTGTATCTACAGTCCTATAGCTCCAATATTATGACCACCAAAAAAAATCATCTCAAAGATAATTGAAAGATAAAGTATATTGTTTATTGATGGGTGGTAACCTGAGGGTGGAAGAATCACCTAGCCAAGGTCAATCCTATCACGGGGAGTAGCCTAAGGGGTTAAAGGAACCTAGAAAGGGCGATCCTAATATAGATTTACCACTGATCAGTTGGTCATTTGAATTTCTTGTTGTGCATAGATTATACAGTACAGATAGAGTAATAAAAGAACATAATGTACATGATCCCGCAGTATAACTAATGATGAACTCTTATCCTACAGTAGTGCATAGTTCCATTTGAGTTGTTGCTTCATATATACTATTTCCTTCCTTACATATTCAGTACATTGTCTCGTACTGACGTCCCTTATGGGGGACTTGCATTTCATGTTGTAGTTACAAATGCTAGTAGATCTCCCCTGTAAGAGTATAGGATATCCAACTGCTATTACCAAGTACCGGGTTGCTTCAGAGCTTTATGCCTAGAGCTTATATTTTTGTATTGTACTGTTGGTCGACGCGGTGCCTGTCTCGACTCTTATCAGATAATTTTCCTTATCTAGAGGCTTTATAGACTATGTAATTAAAGTGTGGTCATGTATTATACTTTAACCATCATAACCCCAATGGCCTAGTTATATGCATTTCCTTTTGACTTGTTATCATTGTTTATTTTCTTCAGGGCATGTCAAATGTAGAAACACCTTATAATATGTATAGAAAGCGCATAGATACAGGTTGGTTCTCTCGGGCCTCACCGGCGATGGGTGCCAGTCCGTCCTAACGGGACTTTGGGCGTGACAGAAGTGGTATCAGAGCGGGTCATCCTAGGAAGTCTACAAAGCCATGTCTATGTAGTGTCTTGTTTATTGATGTGTTATGCACCACATTTATAAGAACGAGGCTACGTGGCATTTGGGAGAGGTTACTTCTTTTTCATTTTTTAGATCATGCCATAGAGCTAAGTGTAATAGATGGCTTGTGTCTAACCCCAAAATTATTTTGTACAGCAAGTATGCCAGAAACCAGGCAAAACAAAGGTAAAGGGAAGGGAGTAGAAGTGGTGATTGGTATACCCAGTTAGGTGAGACAACGAATTGATGTTCAAGAGGAGTCTCTATCACAGACATCTCCAACTCCTCCAGCCACTGATAAACCCGGAAGTAGTGAAATTATCCCAGAACCACCTATTGATGCTACCGTGCAGGATTTGAGTAATGTAGTCCAACTATTGACACATATAGTTGCTGGCCAAGGTCAAAGACAGGAAAGTCCAGTTACAAGTACAGGTGGTGCGAACAGGGTAGCTATATCACGCCCCAAACCCCTTTAGGGCGGACCGACACCCGTTACCGATAAGGCTCAGGAGAACCAACCTATGTCTATGCACTTTTTAGATACATTAAAAGGGATTTCTATCATCTTTGTACCTTTAAGAAAATAAATGGTAATAACAAGCCAAACAAAAGTGCATATGGATAGGCCATTGGGGCCACAGTATATAAGGTACGTGACATGACAACACTTTAGTTTACATAGTCTATAAAGCCTCTAATAAGAGAAAGTGTCTGCTAAGGGTCGGTACAGGCCCCGCCTCGATTAACTATATAATACAACATATAAGATCTAGACACACGCAAAGCTCTAAAACAACCTAGAGATTAATAACAATAGTTGGATACCCCTACTAGGGAGATCTACTAGCACCTGTACCTGCAGCATAAAATGCAGGTCCCCCCGTAACGGACACCAGTACAAAATATTGTACTAATTTTGTAAGGTAGGAGATACTATAAGTGTCATAACAATGCAAATGAAACTATGCGCTGGTATAGGATAAGAGACCACCTTTGATTATTCTTTGAAATCGTATACATTACATCCTTTATAGTACTTTACCTTTACTATATAATCTATGCACATCACGTACTGTAAATGACCAACTGATCAGTGGTATAACTATATCGGGATCATCTTTAGCTAGGTTCTACCTTAACCCCTCGGGCTACCACCCGTGATAGGTTCGTCCCTGGCTAGGTAATTCTTTCACCCCTCGGGCTACCACCTATCAAAAGCTATATACTTTATCGTTCAATTACTTTTGAGATTTCTTTCATGGTCACAATATTGAAGTTTTAGGACTGTGTATATAACATATGACATATAGATAATCATATAATACAATATGGCAATGAAGAGAGTATGTTACCTAAATAATGAAATGCATATGAGATGAAACCACTCGTGAACTTTATTTAGCAACAAGAACTCATCTAACTTGGTATCCAAATATGTATGTAGATTTGAAGGTGACTATGTATGGAAGCATATGAACATGTGAAAGAGTGGAGACACGGTTAATATTTGTATCGGAGTTGGTAAATACCTTTATGTACCAAGGAGGAATATATGTTTCATGCTAAATGATACGAAATTAAGTAGTCTTACATACCTCGTTATATGACCTTGTTACTACCATGGAGTGGCTGTGTATTCCCCCAAATACGTATCTACAGTATTTTAGGCAATAAAACTAGTATTACCAGTGGCAAAACATTTCTTAGTAGCCCAATACTATAAAACTAACATCCGGGCAGCAAATGTTTAATTGGTGACGCAGGAACATTTCTTCATCCTTTTCATTTATAATCATATTTTCTAAACAACAATCTTATGTAGATTTCATATACATCTTATTTCAGACTCTTAATAGTCTTACAATAGCCCACAAGACACAACACATAACAATTCTTCACAACATACAAACAAGCGACACAACGTTACATCCTTTCCCCACACTTCGTCATCAACAATCCCGAATCTTTCTTAACTTTACCTAAATTATTTCCAACGTTTTTACCATATAAAACCAGACATAAGATATTCCAAAAATAATCCCAAAGAAGTTTAAGGTCATGGAACAACATATTACAATTTTCAGCTTCCAAGTTTCTTTTAAGAGTAAAATTACGATGTCGTAAAACAACTCATCTTTGTGGACTGTAAAAGTGATGTTGCAGCTTAATTACATCACTAACAACCTATATCTTGTTAAAACTAAAGTCATACTTCATAATTCAGCCAACCAATTAAGAGAAAAGCCTCTGGAACAACAAGAAACATTCACAACAATACTTAGGATGGATGCTGTCCAGAATTTCTAGCATAATGTAATAACATACACTTCTTGTTTTTCATGAAGAAACAATACTAAATACACAACTATAATTGCTTACCTTTACCTTAAAGGTTCAGATCATCCTTTTATAGCCTTAGAGGATTGTATTTTCAGCTTGGTATGGTGAAATAGATAGAAGACAAGAGTGTTTTGGAAAGCTGAAATATTGTTCAAATGCAATGCCTTTAGGGACTGCATTTGATCCGTTTTTAGAGTCTTTCTTGGCCAGCTTTCTTTTTCAATTTTTGACCATATATTATCACCTATCAATACACTTATGATATAGCAGCATGTCAGCTTGGTAAAGTGGAATAAAGAGTAGATAAGTATCTTTTGAAAAAACTGCGCACTTCTTTGAAAAACTGAAAACTTGTTTGAATTGGCAATGACTAGAGGGCTGCTCTTATGCCATTTTTAAGGACTTATTTGAGAAACATTCTTTTATCATTTTGACCACACATGTACAACTATTAATATACTTGTTATGCAACAATTTGTCCCTCATAATTGGGCTTAAATGGGTGACACATTTGATGGACCTTGACTGGCCATTTTCTAGCTTTCTTCTTACTTATGTTTGGGCCTAATTTAGCAAAGACATTGTGATGTCTTTTAGCCTCTTTTAACATCCTCCTTAGACTGAATATATAGGCCATCTATGGTGCTAAAACTTGGGCTAAGGTTACACTCTTAATACAGAATATATTCATAATCAAACTTGGACAAATTCGACGTTGAACCTCGTCTCCATTTAGTTAGCAAATTTATGCTAAGCAAGTAGGTGACTCACCTACTAAATTATTAATCCATACAATCATCTCAATTATTTTACTTTGTCTAGGGTAGTTACTTCCTTAAATTTACACAAAACATATATACATTCGACCAGCTTAAGCATTAGAAGCACATATCTCCCATTAACACGAGAGTCAAGCACTTGTTTAAAAATTGGTGCTAATTTAACTATACCATATCATGTTTCATTAAATAGCATTAGTACATGAAAAATGTGGGGTGTTACATCCTCCCCCTAGGAACATTCGTCCTCGAATGTTGGCACAATTGGATAGCTTAACCATATATAAACCTTTATTTAAACACACTTTTGACAAAATAATAAATATTCAATCATACGTACCTATTAATTTCCAATTCTGTGTGTTAGACTTCCTCTCTAGTTTCAAATAAATAAGGGCATTTTGATCTCATTGCGTCCTCGGCATCCCATGTTATTTCTTTTGCTTGTCAGTTTCTCCAAAATACCTTTACTGAAGCTATTTCTTTATTTATTAGCTTCTTTAATTGACAATCTAGAATAGCAATAGGTAACTCTTCATAGGTGAGATCTTCTGTAATTGCACATCCTCAATAGGAGTGATACAGGACGGGTCACCTATACATTTTTGAAGTATTGAGACATGGAAAACTGAATGAACCATTAAAAGCTCTTGGGGTAGCTCTAGTTCATATGCAACCTACCCAATCTTCTTAATAATTTTATACGGCCCTATGTAACGTGGGCTCAGTTTTCCTCTCTTACCAAATCTTATAACCCCTTTCACTGGAGACACCTTTAAAAATACCCAATCTCCTACTGAAAGTTCCAGTCCTCTTCTCCTAGCATCCACATATGATTTGTGACGACTTTGGGCTATTTCTAGATGTTGCTGCAATATCTTAACTTTGTCCATAGCTTGGTGTACTAGATCTGGTCCAAGCAAGGTGGTTTTGCCCATTTCAAGCCATCCAATTGGTGACCTACATTTCCCTCCATATAAAGCTTCATAAGGTTCCATCTTGATACTTGAGTGGTAGCTATTATTATAGGAAAATTCAATAAGTGGCAAATGGTCCACCCAACTACCTTTAAAATCCAATGTACAAGCTCATAACATATCTTCAAGTGTCAGAATGGTGCATTCTTCTTGATCATCTGCTTGAGGGTGGAAAGCTGTACTCAAATTCTCTTGTGTCCCTAAACTCCTTTGGAAGGACTTCCAAAACCTTGCAGTGAATTGAGCCCCTCGATCAGAGATAATGGAGATTGGGATTCCATGTAGCCTAATTATCTCTTTGAGGTATAGCTTGGCATACTCTTCAGTTGTATAATCACATCTAACAGGTAAAAAGTGAGCTGACTTTGTGAGTCTGTCCACTATTACCCATATGGTGTCAAACTTCTGAAATGAGCGAGGTGAATCGGTAATAAAATCCATGTTTATCATATCCTACTTCCATGTGGGAAGCTCTATGCATTGCATATAACCTCCTGGCTTTTGGTGTTCTACCTTCACTTGTTGACAATTTGGACATTGAGCCACAAATTCTGCAAGGTCCCTTTTCATGCCTCCCCACCAAAACATTCCCTTCAGGTCTTGGTACATATTAGTTGATCCTAGGTGGATAGAGTATCGGGAATGATGAGCTTCTTCCATTATCCTCTTCCTTAGTCCATTAATATCAGACACACATAATCTATTTTGACAGTAAAGTACTTCATTTTGTGTAATCTCCAATCTTTATATTGTACCCTGACTCACCTTGTCCTTAAGTCGTCGTAAAATAGGGTCCCTAAATTGCTTTGCTTTCACCTCCATTAACAATGTAGACGTTGTTGCATTATGGACAACAACTCCTTCCATTGGAGTTTCAAGAAGGTGAAATCCCGAACTTGCTATTTTTCGTAGATCCTTAGCCACTCCTTGTCTTACCATTGCCTGGTCACCAGTATTCATAACCGCCTTACGACTTAGAGTATCAGCTACCATATTTGCTTTTCCCGGATGGCAAGCTATGATAAGTCAAGGGGTGGCTAGGGATCTATGTCAACTAGCCAATTAGGGAGTTCGCCTTCCAGAAACTCCAAAGGAAGGGGTTATTGTACATAATGCAGCAGCATCTTCATTGGTAATGGAGGTGAAAGAAAACTAGTTCGAGGATCCTATTCTATGATAGCTTAAGGGAAAGGTAAGTCAGGGTACGATAAAGGGCTTTGCCCTTATACATAATGGAGTACTTTACTACCAAAATAGATTATGTGTGGCTGATATTAATGGATTAAGAAAGAGGATAATGGAAGAAGCCCATCATTCCCGATATTCCACCCATCCAGGATTAACTAAGATTTACTATGACCTGAAGGGAAGGTTTTAGTGGGGAGGCATGAAAAAGGACCTTGCAGAATTTGTGGCTCAATGTCCAAATTGCCAAAAAGTGAAAATAGAGCACCAAAATCTCGGAGGTTATATGCAGTATATAGAGCTTCCAACATAGAAGTGGGATATGATCAATATGGATTTTGATACCGGTTTGCCTCGCTCATTTCAGAAGTTTGACTCCATATGGGTAATAATTTGACAGACTCACAAAGTCAGCATACTTCTTGTCAGTTAGGAGTGACTATACGGCTGAAGAGTATGCCGAGCTATACCTCAAAGAGATAGTCGGGCTACATGGAGTCCCAATCTCCATTATATCTGACCGAGGAGCTCAATTCACAACAAAGTTTTGGAAGTTCTTCCAAAGGAATTTAGGACACAAGTGAACTTGAGTACAACATTCCACCCTCAAATGGATGGTCAAGCAAAACGCACATTCAAACACTTGAAGATATGTTGCGATCTTGTGCCTTGGACTTTAAAGGTAGTTGGGTGGACCATTTGCCACTCATTGAATTTGCCTATAATAATAGTACCACACAAGTATTATGATGGCACCTTACGAAGCTTTGTATGGGAGGAAATGTAGGTTGCCAATTGGATGGTTTAAAGTGGGTGAAACCCCCTTTCTTGGGCCAGATCTAGTACAACAAGCCATGGAAGAAGTTAAGGTAATACAGCAGCAACTAAAAACAGCCCAAACTCATCACAAATCATATACGAACGCTAGAAGGAGAGGACTGGAATTCTCAGTAGGGAATTGGGTATTTTTAAAGGTGTTTTCATTGAATGGGGTTATGAGATTTGGTAAGAAAGAAAAACTGAGCCCACGTTACATAGGGCTATATTAGATTACTAAGAGGTTCGGGTAGGTTGCATATGAACTAGAGCTACCCCAAGAGTTTTCAATGGTTTATCTAGGTTTTTCATGTCTCAATGCTTCAAAAATGCATAGGTGACCCATCCCGTGTCACTCCTATTAAAGACGCGTAGGTTACAGAAGATCTCACATATGAAGAGGTACCTATTGCTATTCTAGATCGTCAAGTTAAGAAGCTAAGGAATAAAGAAATAGCTTCAGTGAAGGTACTTTGGAGGAACCAACAAGTAGAAGAAACAACATAGGAGGCCAAAGATGCGATGAAATTAAAATACCCTTACTTGTTTGAAGCTAAAGAGGAAGTCCAACATGCAGAATTGGGACACTAATAGGTACATGTGATTGAATACTTAGTATGTTGTCAAAAGTTTGTGCAAGTAAAGATTTAAACATGGTTAAGCTAATCAATTATGCTATCATTCGAGGACAAATGTTCCTGGGGGGAAGGATGTAACACCCCACATCATACAATACTAGTACAATGCAAATTAAACATGATATGGCTTTTTCAAATTAGCACCAATTTCTAAATGTGCTTGAATATCATGTTATAGGGCAATATGTGCATTTTAAGAGGGTTGAGTGTATACATATTTCATGTCAAATTGAGGAGATCACGACCATAAACAAAGTGAGAGAATTGAGATGCTTGTAGGACTTAAGAAGCTAGCAGGTGAGTCACCTACTTGCTTAGATTAAATTGCTAGCTAAACGGAGACGTGGACCGGCGTTGAATTTTTTCAAGTTCGATTATGGATAAAGTTTGAGTTAAGGGTGTAAATTAGCCTGTGTTTCAGCATCCTAAATGGAATTTGTTTTCAACCCAATAAGAATATAAAAATGGCCCATGTACATCACTACCCACTTGACTATTTGGGCCCAAATTAAGTGAAGAGAAATTTGGAAAATGGGCAGCCAAGGCCCATCAACTTTGAGACTCCTTTAGGCCCAAGTGTAAGGGCTAAGTTGCTGCATCACAAGGTTATTAATATCTGTTAATATGTGGTGAAAAGTTCAAAGAATGTCAGCCAAAGTGACTCTTTAAAAGGGCTCAAAAACAACTCCTTAATTAATTCAACTTTGGAACAAATTTTTAGCTTTCCTAAAGACTCTTTTTCTCTCTTTATTTCACTTCACAAGGCAGACCACACAGCCCTCTAGGATCCCTGAAGGAAACCTAAACCTTGAAGGCTAAGTTAAGTGAAAATATCCATGTATTTATTATACTCATCCCATGACAAACAAAAAGTATATGCTAGTTATGTTTGTGCTAAAATTTTGTACAACATGTGTCCTAAGGATTGTGGTGAAATTTTCTTGTTGTTCAAGAGGATTTTCTCTTCTTTGTTGGATTATTGATGAAGTAACACTTAAGTTTTTAACAAAAAATAGTTTTTTATTAATGTAACTAAGCTTCTGCATCACTTTTACAGTCCACAAAAGTGATTCCTTATAGGATATCGCAATTGTGTTCTTAGTACGAACTTGTGGGCTGATGGATGGAAGACTATTGCCTCATGTACTTCATGACTACTTTGATATTTTTATAAGCCTATTTGAAGACTATTTTTTTGTATAGATGTGTTGAGGACAATTTAATTAAAGATGAAGCAAGTTTGGGATTGTCAACTTCAAAATGTAGCGAAGGGAAGTAATATTATGCCGCCTATCCGTATGTTGCATAGAATTGTTATGTGTTGTGCTTTATGGGCTATTATAAGACTGTTATTGCACTTAAGCAGACTGCACATGATAATTATATGAGAATTTGTATTAGAAAAAACAATTAGAGGCGGAAAGGTTGAAGGAATACGCTCGAGTTTACCATTATATGTTTGCTGCTAGTATGTTTTTTTTTTTATGAGTTTGGGCTGCCAAGATGTATCTATTGGATGCCAATGCAAGTTTTATTACCTACTATACTGTAGACAAATATTTGGAGGAAGGGAAGGTTATCTCGAGGTAATAGCGAGGTCGTACAACGAGGTATGTAAGGCTACTTGAGTTCATATTATTTGGCATGAAACATAGATCCCTCCTTCGCATATAAAGGCACTTACCAACTCCGACATAACTATTAACCGTGTCTCAACTCTTTCACATGTCCATATGCTCCCATACATAGTCTCCTTTGAATCTGCATACATACTTGGATACCAAGATACACGAATTCGTTCTACTAAATAAAGTTCATGTTTTGTTCTACCTTCTATGCATTTCATTATTTGTGTAACTTACTCCTTTCGTTGTGGTGTTATCTTTTGTGATTATTTACATGTCATATGTTGTATCTACAGTCTACAGCTCCAATATTATGACCACCAAAAGAATCATCTCAAAGGTAATTGAAAGATAAGGTAAAGTATATTGTTTATTGATGGGTGGTAACCCAAAGGGTGGAAGAATCACCTATCCAGGGTCGATCCTATCACGGGGGGTACCCCAAGGGGTTAAAGGAAAACCTACCTAGGGCCAACCCTGATATAGATTTATCACTAATCAGCTAGTCATTTGTATTATTTATTGTGCACAGATTATACAGTAAAGGTAAAGTAATAAAAAGAACATAAAGTATATGATCCCACAGTATAACTAAGGGTGGTCTCTTATCCTACACTTGTGCATAGTGTCAATTGAGTTGTTACTTTATATACAGTATTTCCTACCTTATAAATTCAGTACATTATCTCATACTGACGTCCCATGTGAGGGACCAACATTTCATGTTGTAGGTACAGATGCTAGTAGATCTCCCCAGTAGGAGTACAGGATATCCAGCTGTTGTTACCAAGTTTCAAGTTGCTTCGGAGCATTCTGTCTAGAGATTATATTTTTGTGTTGTACAGTTAGTCGAGGCAGGGCCTGTCCCGACCCTTATCAGATTCTTTCCCTTATCTAGAGGCTTTGTAGACTATGTAAATTAAACTGTGGTCATGTCTCTTACTTTAACCACCGTGGCCTCAACAGCATAGTTATATGGATTTTCTTTTGGCTTGTTATCAATGTTTATTTTCTTAAGGGCATGTAAAATATAGGAACACCTTATAATATGTAGATAAAGCATATCGATATAGGTTGGTTCTCCTGGGCCTTACTGGCAACGGGTGCCAGTACGCCCTAACGGGACTTTGGACGTGACAATGGTAATATCATGTAGGCATAAAGTATGCGTTAGTACTTCGAATGTACTAAGTATGCAAGGCAAAATGCAACAAAGGAGATAATCTATAATAATAATCAAGACACATGATCATAACCAATGGGTATAATCTCAATATGAAATATATGCTCAATGCCTTACACAAACATGCATGAAAATGGCCAAATAGTCACCCACTCACCTTACGGTATAACATTTTCGGGGAGTGTTACCAATACACCTACCTTACAACATAACCTTTTTGATAGGTAATATAAGATGTCCCATATCTTACAATACAATCTTTCCGATAGGAATTAGGAGATGCCCTTATCTTATGATACAATCTTTTCAATAAGAAAGATGTTGTTACCTTACGATACAATCTTTTCGATAGGAGATATGTCCTTACCTTATGATACAATCTTTTCTGTAGAGGTTATGAATTATTCTACCTTAACAACATGGCCTTTTCGATGGGTAATACAAGAATAACTTATGAAACCATCACATCAAATTATCAAGAAGGGACTTCATTATAGTCTTATACTTGTAACATACTTACGAGCTCATAGCATACATAATAGCCCTTTTACAATATACAATGTTTGCAATTCTCATGTCTCGTAATAAGACTTTCATCAACATAAGCCCTTGTCAAATACTTTAGTCAAAATATGGTGGGTAATGTACGAATAAGCTTGAAGTCATGCAATTCAAGAATGTAAAACATGAGAGGTGTAAAAATCAATTCGTTTGAAATACATCCCAATCAACCCATAAACATAGTAGTAAAACCTTGCTTTTGAGTGTCATGAAATCCATCTAAAAATATTCACCAACGTTCATAGTCTCATAATTCATATCATGTATAGCCTCAACAAGAATAAGTCAACTCATGGAAGATAACTTCAATAAACATTCATGCATATTTAATTAATACTTGAAGAATCCAACTCCAGTCATACTTAAAATGCACAATGAAGTTTATCCATAGAGTATTCAATATTAAAATCATGAAATTTGATAAAGAGGGAAGGTTTGGCTTTATGGGTGGAAGGAACCCATGAATGAAACCCACATACCTTAAGTGTTGAAATTTCTTGAAATTGAATTGAGGAAGACTTGATTTTCTGTTGGCTTCTCGAATCCAAAGTTATCATTGAGATCCTTGAATTTGAATGGGGGATTTGATAAAGTTTTGAAGAGGTTTTGAGAGGGTATTGAGTGTCTTAGAGTTGAAGAATGGCCAAAGAAGAAGGTTTTCACTTATAAATGGGAATTGAGTTATTACCCAAATGCCCTTGAATTAAGATGGAAAAATGGGGCACAAAATATAGTAGTCCGCCACAGGCTCGACGCGGACCAAATGCATAAGTCGAAAAATACATAGTGGTGCACCCCAAGCGCGATACAGCCTGGGCGCACAGGGTCACTGGAATTTGTGCTCGTTGCAAAAATTATTTTCTTCTATGGGTCTTCAAAAGTTTGGGGGTTATCCTTTTTCCAGTCAATTTTTCCCCCTGAACAAGAATATGAAATTGGATTTTTGAAATCATGCATAGATTTTGAGATATTCGAGAAATACACTTATAAGGCATTCCGAAGCACATGAGGGGTGTTTCAATATCTCCCTCTTGGGAACATTCATCCCCTAATGTACAGAAAACATGTGTAAAATATATAATTATGAAACTTCCAGCCCGACATGAATACAACAAATGCACTTAAACATCATACTCAAAAAGTTTTATATATATGCATCAAAATCATTAAAACTTGTCAACATGAACATGCATGTGTGCAAAAATGACATGAGGACTAAAACTTAAGACTTGAAATCATGGATAGGACTTAATTTATTACCTTTATCTTGAGTAGAGTGGAAGAGGTATGGATATCATTTCTTCATGTCCACTTCGGCTTCCCATGTAGCACTTTGAACTTGTTGATTCCCCTAAAGGACTTTGGCAGATGGCACATCCTTGTTCCTCATCCTTTTCACTTTCGTATCTAATATTTCCACTGGATTTCCTCATAGGTCAAGTTATCTTCTACAGCACCCATAACTTCTAAGGGCACTATAGCACTCAGGTCACTAACACATTTCCTCAACATAGACACATTGAAGGCCGGATGAACCATACCCATATCGGTAGGCAACTCCAATTTATATGCAACCTTACCAATTCTCCTCAAAATTCTATAAGGTCCCACAAACCATGAGCTCAATTTTTGTTTCTGGCCAAACTAGACCACACCCTTCATGGGTGAGACCTTCAGGTAAGCCCAATCATCAACATTAATCTCAAGGTCTCTTCTCCTCACATCGGAATAGGACTTTTTTCTACTTTGATCCATATTTAGTCTCTCCCTTATCAACCTCACTTTTCCAAAGCCTCTATAATGAAATTTAGGCCTAACAAAGCCATCTTCCCTACGTCAAACCACTCGATGAGGGATCTACAACGCCTATCATATAAAGCTTCAAAGGGAGTCGTGCCAATACTAGAGTGGTGCCTATTGTTGAAAGCAAACTCAAATAAGTGGAAGATGTTCATACCAACTACCTTTGAACTCCAAAACACAAGTCCTAAGCATATCCTCAAGAGTTTGAATTGTTCTTTCACCTTGACCATCCGTTTGAGGATGAAAAGTTGTGCTAAGCTTGGCCTTTATACCAAGACTCTTTTGGAAGGATGTCCAAAAATGAGAAGTGAATTGGGCACGGCACCACTTTCCAAAATGATGGATAATGGCACCCCATGTAATCTAACCAACTTATGAATATATAATTTGGCATAATAATCGGCACCATAAGTTGTTTTAACAGGTAAAAAGTGAGCTGACTTTGTCATCCTATCAATATAGCCCAAATAGAATCGAAGTGCTTCCTTGTCGTTGGCAAACCAATCACAAAATCCATGTTAGTCTCTTCCACTTCCAAGTGAAAATTTCTATGTCTTGGGCTAGGCCATATGGCTTTTAAGGCTACAAACTTGTCAATATCTCTCTTCATGCCACCCCTCTAATAAATCTCCCTCACGTCTATATATTTCTGTGGAACTAGGGTAAATAAAATAGGATGAATTATGGGATTTCTTCAAAATCAACTCACTCAAGTCATCAATATTAGACACACATAGCCTACCTTCGTATCTAATGACACCATCTCCCCCTTGGGAGAAAACCTCCACTTTACCATCCTTCATCAAAGCTTTCAATTCTAGCAAGATGGGGTCAAGGTCTTTCTTGGAATTGACCTCTTTAATCAAAAAGGATTTGGAACCATCATTAACCACTACCCCACCATTTTCAACCTCGTTCACCCTAATCCCCAACCTAGCTAACCAGTGAACTTCTCTAGCCACCCCCTTATTGCCATTATCAACATGAGCTACACTTCCTACGGACACTCTACTCAAAGCATCGACCATAACATTATCTTTGTCGAGATTATAGTGTATACTCATATCATAATCCTTAAGGAGATCTAACCACCTTCTTTGTTTCAAATTTAGATCTCTTTGTGTGAACATATATTGGAGACTTTTGTGATCGGTGAACAAATCTGCATGAACCCTATACAAATAATGACTCCATATTTTCAAAGAAAACACCACGGCCTTACATTCATGCACCTTTAATTACCGAGAAGCATATGCTATAACCTTGCCATTTTGCATCAATACACACCCCAAAACAATCCTTAAAGCATCACAGTAAACCAAAAACCCTTCTAGCCCTTCCTATAAACACAAAATGGGAGAAGAGATAAGCTTGTCTTTGAAAGTTTGAAAACTCTTTTCACATTCATTGGTCCGAACAAATTTTGCATTCTTTTGGGTCAACTTTGTTAAAGGGGAAGCAAATGAAGAGAAACCATTTACAAACCTCCAGCAGTACGCTGCTAAACCCAAGAAACTCTTAATATCCATCGGAGTCAAGGGCCTAGGCCAATTCCTTATCACCTCCAACATCTTAGGGTCCACTTTAGTTCCTTTACCGGACACCACATTCTCTAGGAATTCAACCTCTTTCAACCAAAATTCACATTTATCATATTTAGCAAACAATCTCTCATCCCTCAAGATTTGCAAAACCACCCTCAAATGATTCACATGCTTCTCTTCACTCTAGGAATAAATCAATATATCGTATATGAGGACCCCCACAAACATATCAAGGTAGGGTTTAAAGATCTTATTCATGAGATCCATAAATATTGCTGGTGTATTAGTCAAGCCAAAAGACATTACCACAAATTCAAAATGTCCATACCTAGTATGAAAAGTCATCTTAGGAATATCACACGGCCTCACCCTCACTTGGTGGTACCCGGACCGAAGATCAATCTTAGAAAAGTGACTAGCCCCTTGTAGTTTATGAAATAGCTCATCTATCCTTGGTAGAGGATACTTGTTCTTTATGGTGACTCTATTGAGTTATCGGTAGTCGATGCACATTCTAGGGTACTATCCTTTTTCCTTACAAATAATATTGGTGCACCCCAAGGTGACTTGCTAGACCTTATGAAACCTTTCTCCAATAAATCCCTCAATTGATCCTTCAACTCCTATAGCTCCACCGGAGCCATAAGGTAAGGGAAAACGTAAATGGGTTGTATATCAGGGAGGAGGTCCTTACCAAAGTCTATTTTCCTTTCAGGAGGAATACTAGGAAGCTCATCGGAAAAGACATCAAGAAACTCATTGAACACCAACATCCCTAACCCTTATAAGATGGTAAATGCAACCCTTAGAAATCAATTTTTGGGCTTTAAGACAAGAGATAGACCTATCCTTAACCACTACATTACATCTTTCTCACTGAAGGATGGGCTCAATAGGAAATTGGAATATAACTTTATGGGTTATAAATCAATAGAAGCATGATATGCATGTATCTAATCCATCCCAAGAATAATATCAAAATCCACCATATCAAGCTCAACAAAATGACAAGGCAAGACTTTATGCAATATGAACACAACCAACCCCTATAGACTCTTCTAGCAATAATGAACTCACAAATGGGGGTAGATACTTCATAAGGTTCACACAACAATTCGAGACACACATGAACTTATTGGCAACAAAAGGAGTAATGAAAGAAATAGTGGCATCCGGATTTACTAATGCATATATATCATGATCAAAAAGATTTAATATACCGATAATAACATTAGGTACCTCATCCACTCCTTTCCTTCATTGGAGAGCATAGAACATATTTTGTCTTGGAGCACCCCCTTATTGGCCTCCTTGTCCCCTTTAATCAACATGAGAACCTTGCCCTTAAGGTGGACCATATTTATCATTGTTTTGAGCATGTGGACACAAAAGAATCTTTTGGCCTATCTTGCCATATCAAAAGCATGCACCCGTGTTCCTCCAACATGTGCCACCATGATTTCTCCCAAATTTTGGGCATCTAGGACGAGTCATTCCATCATTACCACCTTAGATCCTTGGGTTAGGCACTAGATCATTACCAAACCTCTTGTTTGGATCATTAGTGGACCCTTGACCTTGGAATTTGTGACCTTATGGAAAATGACCACCTATACCACCTTGGAGACCACCATCAAATCGATCCCTCTTAGACTTCCCACTCCTCCTCTTCCTAAGCTTGTCCCCCTCAAGTTGTTTGGTATATGTCATGAGTCAGGACAATCCATGTCACCCATAAGCATAGCGGTGCGGTACACTTCATTTGCCAAATCGGAAACCCCTGACACAAACTTGTTCATTCTTGCCCTTGGACCGACAACCAAATGAAGAGCATAATTTGACATCTTGTTGAATTTGAGGGCATACTCCCTCACACTCATGGAACCTCGTTTGAGATTCACGAACTCCATCATCTTAGCCTCTCTCAAATCAATAGGGAAAAAATAGTTGAGGAAGGCAGCCTTGAACTCCTCCCAAGGAATGGCATCATTGGTTCCCCTCTCCAATTTCCATTGAGCAAACTAAATTTGGCCACACCCTTGAGTTGATAGGCCACTAGTTCTGTCTTCTCCTCTGAATTAAAGACAATGATAGTATGCACCTTATACACCTCATAAATAAAACCTTGGGATCTTCCTCCGCTTTGGACCCATGAAATTCCAGAGGGTTCATCCTTGTGAAGTCCTTCACTCTTGAGGCCAGAGTAGGAGCGTGAGGAAATTGGGCCCCTTGATTCAATTGGTTGATAATAGCATAGGCCAACATAGTGATGACATTTCTGAACTCAACTTGTGCAGCCCCTTCTCCTTGAGGAGCTTGATTAGCCGGACCCTCCTCGAGTGTGTGGGACCTCCTTTTGGCAGTGGCATGGTCTAAAATAGCAAAAGAATATTTGATATGGGAGAAATCTTTACTTTAAATCTAGAGCACGACATCAATCATGAAGAAGTGAAACATTTCCTAAAATGATTCACAGCCTCCTATTCATAGTTGTGGCACGCTTCACAACCATGAATAAGACTCTACTTGACATGATGTGTTGGTTTTTTAAGGACTATTAACAACCTAGTGCTCTGATACCAAGCTTGTCACGACCCAAGCCTAGGGCCTAGCTGTGACACGACGAATGGGGAATCTAAAGGAACCCCAAACAAGCCACTGAGCATATAATTCACACATCCTTGGTTGCGGAAGAAAAATAAAGCACAATAAGTGACATTAAAAAAAGGGAAGTGGGACTAAAGGAAGTCTTTCATAATTATAATAGCATAAGAAGAGTCAAGCTCAAAGCATCAACAACCATAATATCCAACGACACCTCTATATATAATGGAGCGGGGGCCAAGACCCTTTCTGGGCTCTCTCTCAAATGATAAGCATCCAAAAGTATTAAGAAAGTCTTAACAAGCATGACTGAAAAAGTGGATATTGTCCTCCAAGTTGAGGACTCACCAAAGGCTTCTTATAGAAAATCAACTAGCCACATGGAAGAGGATGGTCAATAGGAGCTCAAGTCCCTACATGGTAATATCATTATAACACACCACATCTTATAATACTAGTACTATGCAAATGAAACATGATATGGTTTGGTCAAATTAGCGCTTATTTTTGAAAGTTTTTAAATTTCAAATTAGAGGGCTATAAGTATGTCTAATGCTGAATAGGGTCGAGTGTAAATAAGTTTTAAGTCAAATTGAAGAGAACATGACCTTAAATGAGGTAAAGAAGTGAGGTTCTTGTAGTACTTAGGAAGCTAGCAGCTGAGTCACCTACTTGCTTAGCTTAAATTTGCTAGTTAAACAGAGATGAGGCCCGACGTCGAATTTATCCAAGTTCGTTAGTGAATAAAGTCTGTGTTAAGAGTGTAACTTTAGTCCATGTTTTATCAATGTAAATGGAAAATACTTACAAACCAAGATGAATAATAGAAGGTCCCAGTACATCACAATCCACTTGGATATTTGGGCCCAAACTAAGTGAAGAGGAATTAGGAAAATGGGCAGCCAAGGCCAATCATTTGAGACCCATTTAGGCCCAAGTATGAGGATCAAGCTGCTGCCTCACCAACTCATTAATATGTGGTAATATTTGGTCAAAATGTCACGATAAATTCGGCCAAAGAGATACTTTAAAAGGGCTCAAAAATATCCCCTTTAATCATTTCACTTTGGAACAAATTTTCTGCTTCCTAAAGACTCTACTTTTTCTCTTTACTTCACTTCACAAGGAACCCAATACAACCCTCTAGGGTTCTTGAAGGAAACCTAAATCTTGAAGGTTAAGGTAAGTGTAAATATCCATGTATTTGTTTATACTTATCCCTTGACAAACAAGAAGTATATGCTAGTTATGTTTGTGCTAGAAATTTGGACATGTATCCTAAGGATTGTTGTGAACTTTTCTTGTTATTCAAGAGGATTTTCTCTTCTTAGTTGGCTAAATTAAGAAGTAATACTCATGTTTGTAATAAGATATAGTTTGTTAGTGATGTAACTAAGCTGCTGCACCACTTTTACAGTCCGCATAAGTGAGTTCTTATAGGATATCGCAATTGTGTTCTTAGTACGAACTTGTGGGCTGATGGATGAAAGGATGCTACTTAACATCCTTCGTGACTGATTTGGTATTGTTCTAAGACTGTTTTAAGGATATTTTGATGTATAGATGTTTTGAGGACAGTTTGGGTAAAGTTGAAACATGTTCGGTATTGTCAATGTCAAAGTGTAGCGAAGGGGTGTAATATTTTGCTGCCTATTTGTATGTTGCATATAATTGCTATTTGTTGTGCTTTGTGGTCTTTTGTAAGACTGTTATGGCACTAAAACATGTTGCACATGATATTTATATGATAATGTGTATTAGAAAATATGATTAGGGGCGGAAAGGTAGAAAGAATACGCTCGGGTTAACAATTATCCGCTTGCTGCCCGTTCGTTTTTTTTTTATGAGATTGGGCTGTAAAGATGTATCTATTGGCTTCTAATGTTAGTTTTATCATCTTTTATATTGTAGAAAAACATTTGGAGGAAGGAAAGGTTGTTCTGAGGTAATAATGAGGTCATATAGTGAGGTATGTAAGGCTACTTGAGTTCATATTATATGGCATGAAACATAGATCCCTCCTTGGCACATAAAGGCACTTACCAACTCCGATACAATTATTAACCGTGTCTCCACTTTTTTCACATGTTCATATACTCCCATACATAGTCACCTTCAAATTTGTATACAGAAGTAGATACCAAGTTACATGGGTTCTTGTTGCTAAATAAAGTTCACGAGTTGTTTCATCTCATACGCATTTCATTATTTGTGTAACGTACTCTTTTCATTGTCATCTTGTATTTATTATTATTTACATGTCACATGATACATCTACAGTCCTACAACTCTAATATTGTGACTACCAAAAGAATCATCTCAAAGGTAATTGAAAGGTAAAGTATATTGTTTATTGATGGGTGGTAACCCGAGGGGTGGAAGAACCACCTAGCCAGGGTCAATCCTATCATATGGGTTAGCCTAAGGGGTTAAAGGAAAAGCCTAGCCAGGGCCGATCCCGATATAGATTTACCACTGATCAGCTGGTCATTTGTATTACTTGTTGTGCACAGATTATATAGTAAAGATAAAGTAATAAAAAGAACATAAAGTACATGATCCCAGAGCATAAATAAGGGTGGTCTCTTATCCTACACTAGTGCATAGTTTCATTTGAGATTTTACTTCATATACAATGTTCACTGCCTTATATATTCAGTACATTATCTCATACTGACATGCCTTATGGGGGACCTACATTTCATATTGCAGGTACATGCATCAGTAGATCTCCCCAGTAGGTGTATAGGATATCTATTTGTTGTTACCAAGCTCCAGGTTGCTTCGGAGTTTTGTGTGTCTAGAGCTTATATTTTTGTGTTGTATAGTTAGCCGAGGCGGGGCCTCTCCTGACCCTTATTAGATACTTTTCTTTACCTAGAGGCTTTATAGACTATGTAAATTAAAGTGTGGTCATGTATCGTACTTTAGACAATGTGGCCCCAATAGCCAAGCCATATGCATTTCCTTTTAGTTTATTATCACGATTTATCTTCAAAAGGCATGTTGAATGTAGAAATACCATATAATATGTATAGAAAGCGCATAGATACAAGTTGGTTCTCCCGAGCCGTATTGGCAACGGGTGCCAGTCCGCCTTAATAGGATTTTGGGCATGACAATCATGTAGGCATAGAGTATGTGTTAGTGCTTGGAGTATACTAAGTATGCAGGGTCCAATGAAAGCCAGGACATAATCTGTAATAATAATCAAGACAAATGATCATAACCAATGGGTATGAGCTCAATATGAAATATATACTCAATGCCTCTTACGGTATAAACTTTTTGGATAGTGTTACCAATACCTCTACCTTATGACTTTGCCTTTTCATAGGTAATATAACATGTCCCTTACCTTATGATACAATCTTTTCGATAGGAATTAGGAGATGCCCTTACCTTACGATATAATTTATACTGTAAGAGAGATTTTCTTACCTTACAATATAATCTTTTTGGTAGGAGAGATGTCCTTACCTCACGATACAATCTTTCGGTAGGAGTTATGAATTATTCTACCTTATGGCATGGCCTTTCCTGTAGGTAATACAAGAAGAACTTATCAAACTATTACTTCAAAGTATCAAGAAGGGGATTCATAATAGTCATATACTTGTAACATTCTTATGAGATCATTGCATATATAATAGCCCTTCACAATATACAAGGTTTGCAATTCTCATGTCTCACGATAAGACTTTCATCAACATAAGCCCTTGTCAAATTCTTTAGTCAAAATATGGTGGGTAATGTACAAATAAGCTTGCAGTCATCAAATTCAAGAATGTAAGACATGAAAGGTGTAACAATCAATTCATTTACATCCCAATCAACCCACCAACATAGTAGTAAAACCCTTAGTTTTAGGTGTCATGAAATCCATCTAAAAACATTCACAACATTCATAGTCTCATAATTCATATTATGTGTAGCCTAAAGAAGCATAAGTCAACTCATGCCAAATAGCTTCAATAGACATTCATGCATACTTAATCAATACTTGAAGAATCCAACTCCAACCATACTTATAATGCATAATGAATTTTATCCATAGATGTGAAACCCTGTAACTTTATGCTCTTGTGTATCCATAATTCAAACATCATTTGGGCAGGTTAAGGATGTACTAGATTCATGGGAGACTCCTAGTTCCTAAACAAGTTCAAGACTTACCTCCAAGTTGCGTTTTGGGTGTTGTTTCATATAAGGGTCAAATTTAAACTAGTATAACTCTTAAAATATTTGGAAATAGGTGTCCCATGACATTTCCAAAGAAATACCTCTGAGTTAGCTTTGAAACTCACTTTGTTTCACCTTATTCTGATGTTGGATGAAGTAATTATGGTCGTTTTCGTGAGACCCTCCCATTTAGTGAAGTCCCACGGGCACCCATACGGGCTGTGTGGTCTTGTACAGCTCGTCTGAAGGGGTATGGTCCATGTCACCTAGGCTTGTGCTAGCCAAAAACATTTTATTATCTAAGTGAGACACTACATGGTCCATGTAAGTGGCCATCAAAGTGATGAGATGTCAATTTTTCCAAGTTTCCTAACTTTCAGTTTTTTCACTAAGGCACTTCACACAGGAACTCCCCACGACCGATTGAGTGCTACAAGGCTAGTGACATCTCCAGTGAGATGACACTTTGCCATTTTTTCCATCCGTTCACTAATGGTATTTGCGTAAATGCTAACTATCCTAATAACCCTTTTTGACTTTTTAGGCTATTTTAACCTTCCTAGAAGACCTAAACTCTAATCTTAAGGTCCCAATTCCATTACACTCATCTCAATCACACTCTCAAATCCTCCCAAGAGTCTCCATCAAGTTCCAATTCGATTTCAAGGAAATCTAAGAACAAGATTGGATTCCAAGATCATTTCCAAGCCTCCATTCTTCCCAATCTCAATTCCAAGAAAATCTAGACCTAAGGTATGTTGTGTTGAACCATTGGTTCCTTCCTCCCATGGTTCCTAAACCCTATTTTGATTATATTGCATAATTTAAAGTTGATTTTACATGTGGGTCTTGTATATTTAGAAATTTACTGCACAATGACTTTAGTTCATAAAATTATGGTTGTTTTAGCTTGTTTTGAGATTCAAATCTTGGATCTAATATTGGAATTGATGAGGGGTTTTTATATGAATGTCTTGGGGGTGTTGCAAGGTATTAAATAAAGTATTTACCACTGATTTTCCCGCATGAATTTTTCTCTAATTGCATGCTCTTTTACCCCCATTACACACCCCAAAGGTGTTTAATAAAACGTCCGGTCACGCTTTCTTGAGAAATTGATGGTCCAAAGCATGAGATATGATATGAATGATATTATAATAATGAAATAAGCTTGTGTACATAATTATTCATACATGAGGTGTTGCATTAGAGCTTATGATGAATCCTATATAAAGTGTTGCACTCGACTATGCCCAATCTGAGGGGATAAGAGCCCGGGTAACCATGTGAGGGGTTTATACTTCATCACCTAGGATGATTGAGGTGTGACCATTATTAACTTAGTTGGGTGTTTGTACTCATCAACCATGTGAGGGATTTATACCTCACATCTAGGATGATTACGCTTCGACCATCATAAACCAACCAAGGTTGGAAAGCTAGTTTGGTCTCTTCTTCACATATGATACTTTTTACAAGCATGATTTACTCAAGCATGTGTTTACTCTAGCATTGATCATACATGCCATATTAATATTATGCCTATTATCTATTGATACATATTTTGGTTTTCATGCCTATTCCTTGTTGTATTGCATCCCTCACACTTAGTACATTCAAACATACTAACGCATACTCTTGCCTACATGATGTTACCATGTAGCAACCGGTGCCCGAGTTAATCCTCCTCCTCCATGTGGTTAGGCAGTGCTATTCCAAGCTTGGTGGTGACTCATCCATTTCGGGGACCTTAATCTATGTTTCTATTAACTATGTATTAAGATTCTCTTTATTTTATCATTTACCTATGACTATGAGGGTGAGCCCGGTTGTATGTCTTGGCCTCCACCATTATCTATGTAGTAGAGGTGGTTGGACAGAGCTATGTATTTATGCCATTAGTTGATTCTAATATCCCTTGACTCTATTTTATGATAAGTCCTCCCTTAGCCCCTTTTTCGCTTATTTCTATTCTTCAAATATCATTTAATTGTTTTGCGACTAAAGATGTGTAATGATATGCTATAAAGCTTGTTTGGGGTTCCTTCAGGTTGCCCAATCGCCGGTCATGTCTAGTCCCAAGGCTTGGATCATGACAAAGATGGTATCAGAGCCCTAGGTTGATAAATCCTCAAAGTTAATACACCGCGTTGATTAGAGTCCTATTTCTGATTGTGAAGTGCGCCATGGCTATGGTTCGGATGCTATGAGGCATTGTAGGAAATATTTCCCTTCTTCATGTTCTAAGTCATGCTACAAAGTGGTGGTAAGTATTTCCCCCTAATGATTATTCTTTTCTATGCTATATCATGCCAAATACTAGAGGAAGACGGGCCCACACTCCCAAGGAGCAACCTACCAATGGTGAATTTTGGGATGCACTTACTATGCTTGCCCAAGTGGTGGCCAACCAAGTCCACAAGGGGCCCAGTCCCCTCATGCTACTACCCCGGGATCTAGGGTAAGGGACTTTATGAGGATGAATCCTCCAATTTTCCATGGTTCAAAGTGGATGAAGATCCACAAGAATTTAACGATGAATTCTATAAAATCTTGTATATCATAGGTGTTGGACCAAATGAAAAGGCGGAGTTGGCAGCGCATCAACTCAAGGGGGTGGCTCAAATTTGGTTTGATCAATGGAAGGGTGATAAGGGCAATGGCCATGTGGTACTTTGGGAGGAATTCAAATCATCCTTCCTTAGTTGGTTCTTCCCTCTTGAGCTTAGGGAAGTAAAGTTAGTTGAGTTTATGAACTTGAAAAAAGGTTGTATAAGTGTGAAGGAGTATTCCCTCAAATTTAATCAACTTTGAAAGTATGCTCCTGACTTGGTGGCTGATCCTAGGTCAAGGATAAATAAGTTTGTTATGGGGGTTTTCGACTTGGGAAGTGAAAAATGCGGTCCACTTTTCTTATTAGTGATATGAAATTGCCCTGATTGATGACCTATACCGAACAAATGGAAGAAAAGAAGTGGAGGAAGAGGAGGGCCATAAGGCCAAGAGGGCCTGATATGGGGGTAAGTTCCTACCAAGGCCAAGGGTTTTCCCATACTACTAATAGGGGATTTGCCAATGACTTCCATCAGACTCAAGTTATGGGTGGAGTGGCTACTATTGAGTTGTGTCCTAAATATGGAAGGAAGCGTGGAGGTCCATGTTTGAAGGGGTGTAATGCATGCTTTGAATGTTGGGAGCTTGGTCACAAGAAGGTAGATTGTCCAAGAATTCATGGTAAGGGCCGGAGTGCAAATGTGGTTCCATTGGGTAGAGGTGGACCTCAAGGTGGTGCCCCAAGGCACAACTAGTTTTATGCTCTACATGATAGGCAAGGGGTTGTTGAGGTTCCCAACGTTGTTATCGGTATGTTGAAAATCTTTCATTTTGATGTATACGCTTCGATTGATCCGGGTGCCACCCTTTCCTTTGTTACACCCTTGGTTGCTAGAAAGTTCCATGTTAAGTAGGAGTTTTTGCATGAGTCTTAAGAGGTGTCTACTCCTATAGGTGCATCAATTATTGCTAGGAAAGTGTATAAAAATTGTCCAGTTTGCATATTGCGTAAAATCTTACCTTGTGATCTTGTTGAATTAGATATGGTTGATTTTGATGTTATTCTTGGGATGGACTGGTTGCATGCTTACTATGCTTCTATTGGTTATAGAACCCATGGTCAAGTTTCACTTCCCAAATGAACCCGTCCTTAAGTGAGAAAGTCATAACATAGTGGTAAAAGGTAGATTCATTTCATGCATTAAAGCCCATAGGTTGATTTCCGAGGGGTGTATGTATCATCTTGTGAGAGTCAAAGATGTGGAGTCCAAAGTTCCTTCCATAGAGTCGGTTCTGGTTGTAAATAAGTTTCTTGATGTCTTACCAAATGACCTTCTCAGTGTCCCTCCGGAAAGCGAGATGGATTTTTGCATAGATCTCCTTCCCAACACTCAACTTATCTCCATTCCACCTTATTGCATGGCACTGGCGGAGTTGAAGGAGTTAAAGGAGCAATTGAAGGATTTGTTGGAGAAGGGATTATTAGGCCTTGCAAATCACCTTGGGGTGCACCAGTGTTGTTCGTAAAGAAGAAGGATGGGTCACTTAGAATATGCATTTACTACCGACAACTCAATAGGGTCACTATAAAGAATATGTATCCTCTTCCAAGGATTGATGACTTATTTGACCAATTGCAAGGGGTTAGCTTTTTCTCTAAGATTGATCTTTGGTCGGTGTATAACCAAGTGAAGGTGAGGGAGTGTGATATTCCCAAGACATCCTTCCGAACTAGATATGGGCATTATGAATTCGTGGTGATGGATTTTGGGTTAACCAATGCACCAACCATCTTCATGGACTTAATGAATAGGGTCTTCAAACCCTACCTTGATTCCTTTGTTGTGGTCTTCATTGATCTATTTACATAGTAGGGTGGAGTATATGGGAATTTGAGGGTTGTGTAGCAAAGATTGCGGGAAGAGAAATTGTATGCTAAGTATAAAAAGTGTGAATTTTGGTTAAAGGAGCTTGCATTCTTGGGTCATATGGTGTCGGAGATGGTATAAAAGTGTATCCTAAGAAAATCAATATGATTAGGAATTGGCCTAGACCATTGACTCCGTCGGATATTAGGAGCTTCTTGGGCCTTGCGGGTTACTACAGAAGATCTGTGGATAGGTTCTCCTCCATTGTTTCCCCTATGATAAAGTTGACTCAAAGGAAGGCTAAGTTTGTGTGGACCAATGAATGTGAGGAAAGCTTCCAAAGATTGAAAGATAAACTTGTGTCTGCTCCTATATTGTCACTACCAGATGGGATTGGGGGGTTTTTCATGCATTGTGATGCATCTAGGGTTGGTTTGGGTTGTGTGCTTATGCAAAATGGTAAGGTCATAGCCTATGCTTCTAGGAAACTCAAAGTGCATGAAAAGAACTACCCTACCCATGATCTTGAATTAGCCGCTATGGTGTTTGCATTAAAGATTTGGCATCATTATTTGTATGGGGTTCATGTTGATGTCTTCACCAATAATAAGAGTCTCCAATATGTCTTCACTCAAAAAGATCTCAACTTGAGAAAAAGAAGGTGGGTAGAACTTCTTAAGGATATGACATGAGTGTGCATTACCACCTGTGTAAGGCAAATGTTGTGGTGGATGCGTTGAGTTGGGTGCCTAGCTCATGTGGATAGTGGTGATAGGGAGATGGCTAGGGAGGTGCGTAGATTGTCTAGGTTGGGGGTGAGGTTGGAAGATGTGGGTAGTGGTGTTGTTGTGGTTGATTGTTCCAAATCTTCATTGGTTGATGGGGTGATAGCAAAACAAGATCTAGATTCCTCCTTGCGTAAGTTGAAGGCTTTGAAGAAAGAGGGCAAGAAAGAGGTTTTCTCCCAAGGGGGAGATGGGACCCTTGTATGCCAAGGTATGTAATGCGTGCCTTGTGTTAATGGTTTGAGGGGGAGAATTCTTGATGAAGCCCATAATTCCTCTTATTCTATCCACCCCAGTTCCACCAAAATGTATAGAGACTTGAGGGATGTGTATTGGTGGGGAGGCATGAAGGGGGACATTGCCAAATTCATTTTCGATTGACATAGTTGTCAACAAGTCAAAGCCGAACATCAAAAGCCGGGTGGCCTAACCCAAGATATAGAGATTCCTACTTAGAAGTGGGAGAGTCTTAATATGGATTTTGTGGTTAGATTGATGAAGACTTGAAAAAGTTTTGATTCCATATGTGTGGTGGTTGATAGGATGACGAAATCTTCATTTTCTACCAGTTAAGACAACATATAGGGCCGAAGAGTTTGCAAGGTGGTGCATCCATGCGTTATTGAGGTTACATGGGGTTCCTTTATCCATTATATCGGATCGGGGTACACAATTCACTTCACACTTATGGAGGTCTTTTCAAAGGGGTCTTGGTACAAAAGTTCACCATAGTACGACCTTTCATCCCCAAATGGATGGCCAAGCAGAAAGAACCAGTTAAACCTTTGAAGATATGCTTAGGGAATGTGTATTGGAGTTGAGATGTAGTTGGTATGACCATCTTCCTTTAATTGAATTCGCATACAACAATATCTATCACTCTAGCATTGGTATGGCCCATTTTGAGGCTCTTTATGGGAGGCGATGTAGATCACCAGTCGGTTGGTTTGAGGTTGGAGAGGTGGCCTTATTAGGACCGGATCTAGTCATGTGCTCTTAAGAAGGTTAGGATGATTAGGGAAAGGTTAAGAATTTCCTAAAGTCATCAAAAATCTTATGTCAATGTGAGAAGAGAGACCTTGAATTCAAAGTGGGTGATTGGGTTTATTTGAAGGTTTCACCAATGAAAGGTGTAGTCCGTTTCAGTAAAAGGGGAAATTTAGTCCAAGGTATGTTGGTCCTTATGAGGTCTTGAAGAGGGTTGGCAAGGTAGCTTATGAGTTAAAGCTGCTTAGTGAAATGAACTTGGTTCATCCAATGTTCCATATCTCTATGTTAAGGAAATGTATGGGTGACCCTAATGCCATTGTGCCTCATGAGGTGGTGGGTTTTGTTGAGGATAACTTTACTTATGAGGAGGTACCAGTCCGGATTCTAGATAGGCAAGTGAAGAGATTGAGGAACAAGGAGGTGACATCTTTTAAGGTCCTTTGGAGGAACCACCAAGTCGTAAGCACTACATAGGAGGCCAAAACGGATATGCAAAAATGATACCCTTATCTTTTCCGCTCCACTCAAGCCAAAGGTACTAATCCTAAGTCCCCTATGAAATTTCAAGTCTTAATTTCTAGCCTTAAGCCATTACATACATTCATGTTTATATGGGCAAGGTTTTATAGTAAATTTTGATATTCATGTTGAGACCTTTTCAAAAATCATGTTTAGATACATCTATTGCATCCATATTAGGCTAAAAATCTTCATGGCTACCCTCCTTGTATACGCATCTTTTACATTCGGGGATGAATATTCCCAAGGGGGAGATATTATGACACTTCATAACTTTATACTCTTGTGTATCCATGTGTCAAACCTCATGTGGTTAGGCTGGGGGTGTACTAGATTCATGGGAGACTCCTAGTACCTGAACGAGTTGAAGACTTACCTCCTAGTTGAGTTTTGGGTATTGTTTCATATGAGGGTCAACTTTAAACTAGTATAACTCTTAAAATATTAGGAGCTGATGGCCCACAACATGTAAAACGAAATCCCCCTGAGTTAGCTTTTCAACACACTTTGTTTCACCTCATTCCGATGTCGAATTAAGCAGTTATTACCATTTTCGTGAGACCCTCCCGTGCAGTGAAGTCGCACGGGCACCCATACGGGCAGTGTGGTCTTGTACAGCTCGTGTGAAGGGGTATGGGCCATGTCACCTTGCGGTGTGGTGGCCAACAACATTTTCTTGTCTAAGTGAGGTGGGACGGATCAGTACACGGTCCGTGTAACATTACACCGTCCGGGAAAGTGGCCGTCAAAGTGACGAGACGTCAATTTTTCCAAGTTTACCAACTTCCATTTTTTTCACAAAAGCAGTTCACATGGGCACTCCAAACGACTCAAGTATTGCCACATGGTCAGTGAAGTCTCCAGTGAGACGATACTTTGACATTTTTTCCATTTGTTCGGTGATGGCATGTTTGTAAATGCTAATTATCGTAATGACCCTTTTTAACTTTTTAGGCTATTTTAACCTTCCTAGAAGACCTAAACTCTAATCTTAGGGACCCAATTTCATTACTCTCATCTCAATCACACTATAAATTCCTCTCAAGAGTCTCCATCAAGCTCTGATTCAATTTCAAGGCAACCTAAGAACAAGATTGGATTCGAAGATCATTTCCAAGCCTCCATTCTTCCCAATCTCAATTCCAAGCAACTCCAGACCTAAGGTATGTGGTGTTGAACCATTAGGTCTTTCTACCCATGGTTCCTAAACCCTCTTTTGATTAATATTGCATGATTTAAAGTTGATTTTACATGTGGGTCTTATATATTGAGAAATTAACTGCACAATAACTTTAGTTCATGAAATTATGGTTGTTTTAGAATGTTTTGAGCTTCAAATCTTGGATCTAATGCTGGAACTGATTAGGGGTTCTGATATGAATGTCTTGGTGGTTTTTCAAGATATTAATTTGATTTACCATTGATTTTCGTGAATGATTTTATCTGTAATTGCATGCTCTTTTTCCCCATTACACACCCCCAAAGTGTTTGACAAAACGTCCGGTCATGCTTTCTTGAGAAATTGAAGGTCCAAAGCATGAGATAAGATATGAATGATGTTATGATGAAGAAATGAGCTTATGTACATGATTATTCCTACGTTACATGTTGCATTAGAGCTTGTGATGAATCCTATATAAAGTGTTGCACTCGACCATGCCCAATCCGGGGGGATAAGAGCCCGGCTAAACATGTGAGGAGTTTATACTTCACCACATAGGATGATTGGGGTGTGACCATCATCAACAAATTTGGGGATTTGTACTTATCAACCATGTGAGGGGTTTATACCTAACCACCTAGGATTTTTGGGGTGTGACTATCATCAACCATCCAAGGGTGGAAATCTAGTTTTGTTTCTTCTTCGCATATGATATTTTATATGAGCATGATTTACTAAAGTATATGGTTACTCTAGCCTTGATCATACATATCATATTACTATATTATGCCTGTTGTCTATTGATATGCATTTTACTTGTGATGTCTATTCCTTGTTGCATTGCATTCTGCTTACTTAATATATTCAAACGTACTAATGCATACTCTTGCCTACATGATGTCATCATGTAGGAACCAGTGCCCGACTTGATCCTCCTCCTCCACGTGGTCAGGTGGTGTTATTCCAAGCTTGTTGGTGAGTCCTTCATTGTGGGGACCTTAGTCTATATTGCTATTAACTATGTATTAAGATTATCTTTACTTTATTATTTATTTATGACTATGAGGGTGAGCCTGTTTGTATGTCTTGGCCCTACCGTTATCTATGTAGTAGAGGTGTTGTTGGACAGATCTATGTATTTATGCCATGAGTTGATTCTAATATCTTTTGACTCTGTGTTATGACAAGTCCTCCCTTAGCCCCTTTTCACCTTATTTCTATTCTTCAAATGTCATTTAATTGTTCCACAACCAAGGATGTGTAATGATATGCTATGAGGCTTATTTGGGGTTCCTTCAGGTTCCCCATTCGCCCTTCACATCTAGGCCTGAGACAATCCATGTATTGTAGAGGATAACTAATATGAAACATAGTAGAAGGAAGTGTCACATTGTAAAAAGAAAGAAGATTCTTCATATCGGAAGGAAAGCTGCAAAAGAAGGAAAGATATCTAAATCAGTGGGATATATACCCAATCAAGGATCTCCCTTTTATCCTTGATTGGAAGAAATTCCTTGGGTAAAGGAAATCACCTACTGACTAGTTTGAAGCCTTCTATATAAACCCTCTTTCTTAGATAGTTAGTTTATGTAATTTTGAGAAAATAATTTAGGCAAAAACTCCACTATTCTACTCTACAAAGCATTGTACTCTTGAGTGTGAACAATTGTACAGAAAGAGACAAAAAAGTGAGATTTTCTAGACTAGGTTTTATTGAAAGGAGTTGAGAATTTCTGATCTGCACATCCAATTAATGGAGAGAAAAATATATCTTGTAAACACCCTTTCACTTGAACCTTAAAGGAACCCTTACTGACTCAAGAAGGCTGGAAGTAGGCACCACATTGGTGTTTCAAAATAGTATGTATCGTTGTGTCTACTTTAATTTTCTATCTTCATATTTTTTGTTTTCTTCTAAGAGTCGACTTCTCATCAAACTCCGTCAACTACCGAATAAATTTCAATTCACCCACTATCTTGACTATCAATTGGTATCAGAGCAATTGCTCACATCATAAGTCTATTAGCTTGTGAGAAAAGAATAAAATGGCAAACTATCAAATTCCTACTACTATCCTTCAAGACGATCACTCTTCGAATCGTTCTCACTACGTCAATGGTCAACTCTACTCCCACTTGAAGGAGAGATTTAGAATTTTTGTCTAATCCACTGACTATTAGGCTTGACTAGTTATCAAGTAGGGTCCCAAAGCCATCCCTGGCACATCTGCTGAAAAACCCATTGATTTGGAGTCCTTCAAAATTACCAAAGATCAGTAGAAGATTCTACAGAAAAATGCCTGAGCTATCAGTCTTTGCTACTGTGCTACAAGTGGATCTAAGTATGACAACATCTCTACTTGCGAGACTACAAAAGAAATATGGAACAAACTTGAAGTTACCTATGAAAGAACAAAAAAGTCCAAAGAGGCTTGAATAAATTCTCTGGTCAGTGAATACCAACTGTTCAAAATGGCTGACGATAAAGATGTCAAAACTATGTTCTCCAGTTTCGGCAAGATAGTCAGTGAGCTAAAATCTTTGGGAATAGTCTATACTAATTCGTCACAAACCAGGAAACTGATTCAAAGCCTTCCCAAGGCTTGAGAAACTAAGGCAGCTATAAAGCCAGTAACAATTATCAAAATACCCATAGAATAGAATCATGCACATAATGCATCTTCCCAAATTTTGATGGAAAATCTGAGATCGGATTTGTGACCATCATGAAAAATTGAGTGAAAAAATAGTCTCGATCGGATATTAGGGTGACCAAGTCAAAAGATAATTTTTCATAATTAATTCCAAAATAGTGTCAGTGCGAGCCCAAGGCGCGATGCGCCAGGGACGTCGACCTGCATATATATTTTTTTAATCTTTTCGATGGGAATGGGGAAAAATCGATCAATAAGCTATTTACAAAAAATTACATATAAAATGCATTTGATGAATGCAATTTATGTATATTTTCATAGAAAAACAAATTCTCAATGCGTTTTGAGTTTCAGTCAAAAATTACACTAGTGTGCGCACGGTCGTGGACTGGGCATTCTGAAGTTGAAATTTTTTCTTTTTATTTGAGGGGCATTCTGGTCAATTTTTAACCCCTCTTAAACTCAAAACACAATCAATTTAGGTTTTGATGAGTAAATAGGATCCTAAACCCCATTCTAAGTCCTTTTTCACAACATTTGAAAGTTAGGGAATGAGAGAGAAGAAAGAACAATATGAGATTGAAGAATTCAAGGAGAATTCTTGGCGGTTGATTGGAAGAGCTTTATTCCAAGTATGTATGACTAAATTAAAAGCATGATATTATTCTCTCATGAGCCTCCTATATGGTCATCAAAGTGTTAAGAGTCTAATGAGTCTACATGCATGATTCTTGAATATTTTCATGAGGATTTTCTTGAAAATTATATTGCTTACATGTATTTTCATATGTTGGTGATCATCAAAAAATTATTTTCTTGAATTGAATTCTTTTCATGAGATATTGCATAAACCCTAGATGTTAACTTTTAGAAACATGTATGAATGAAGATAGGGTTTGAGTCTAGACCCTTGATTGAGACTGTCAATTGTGAACAATGATGGAGAATGTGACAATGGTGATAGATTGATAGTACTTGATGGTCCATGAGTCTTCCAAACTAAACTCTGATGATTTGTCTATTCAATTACTCTCTAATGATTGTTCTAAGCCTTGATCTATTGATGGAGTTGTTGATTGATGAGATGATTAGAGTCTTTATGAGATTGATTGAAAGATAATGCCTCCATGAGGCTGATTGAGATGATTTGATCGAGATAGTTTGATTCGATGGATTATTTTATGAGCATTGAGTAATTGGAGGATTATTGAGCATCAAAAGAATAAGAATTAATCCAACTCAGACTCGTCAAACTATGTCGCCAATGATAGGAGTAGACTAAGTCCATTAAAGTTAGACAAATCCTTATCTTGAGGTCCAAGTTCAGTAGAGTCAGAAAAGTTCTCACTCGAGGGCCAAATCTATTAAAGTCAGACAAGTTATCATTGTATGGATTAAGTCCATCATAGTCGGGCAAGTCCTCACCTTATTGTCCTGAAACAATAAGACTTAATTAGTTGATTGTCTAGATCTATATTGGTTTTGATTCATTCTCTACCTGGCAAGTATGAAATGGTTGTGGCAAGTTCAGCATGATTGTTGTACAATCACTGGCTCAATAAGTGATTGTTTTGGATAAGAGAAACTCCCAGAAAGTTCCTAAACTGAGTAGTCTGAGTCGAGATGAGATGAGTACATCTTAGATGACTCTGATTTGATTGATCAGGTTGAGGGCTTAGATGGGTTATTTGTCTACTATTTATTATTCCTTGAGATAGACATTTTACATGTTAATTGGTATATTGAGTTGATTGTTGTTTCTATATTATTCTACCTGTTTCAATTTCATTTAACTATTTTACATACCATATAGTCCACGTACTAATGCCACTCAGGAACTGTATTTCTTTATGATGTAGATACATGGGATAGAGATCATCAGTTGGCACATCGTTGAGGATCTTTGGACATTCAGCGGATTGGTGAGCCTCCCCTACTTCGGAGGATTCATTCACTTTATTTTAATCTTACTATAGAGTTAGCATTGATTAGCTTTATTTTGATTGACGTCTGTCATTGGCACCACTTGACAGTGATAGAGGCTTCATGGACTAGAGTCGAATGTTGATGTTAAGACTTGTTGAACTAGTTTTTTTCTACTGGCCTTTTTATTTATAATATTATATTTGAGACAAGATGAGATGTACCTATTACTTTCATTAGTCTTTTATTGATTGTCTCAAGTTTATCGATTGTATGAAAGTGATAAGGCCAAGTGGTTCACTTGGAGACTAGCAATAGTCCCTGAGTGCCGGTTACATCTAGGATACCCTCCCGAGAGGCGACAAAGTTGGTATCAGAGCACAATTCAAATTTCCTAGGTATTCTATGAAGCTGTGTCTATTAGAGTCTTGTTTATAGGTGTATTGTGCACTACACTTTATGAGCAGGAGGCTATAGAACATTAGGAATTGTTACACTTCTTTCTTATTCCAATTCATGTGTTAGCGTTAAACTCTATGAAAGCTCTCTTATAATTCATGTTCTACGCATTGTAGAGTTGTGATCATGCCTCCAAGAAGAGCTATTAGGGGAAGAGGACATCTTTCTAGACATAACGCTAACCAACCTGAGCCCCAGGATCATGAAGAACCCATAGACCCAACTATCCCTGCTGAGAAGCCCTTACAATCTGAAGTCTCGAATGTGGAGATTCTCAAGGCTATCCTGACTTTAGCACAGGCTTTGATAATATCTCCTGCTGGAAAAGGAGTGGGTAGACAGGATGCCCCAAGTACATCCAGGATCTATGAGTTATTGAGGATAAACACACCTGAGTTCAAAGGGTTTACACCTAATGAGGACCCAAAAAGCTACATGGATGAGCTTCTGAAGTTGTTCCAAGTGATGCATGTGGCTGATGCTGATAGAGTTGAACTGGCTGCTTACCAGCTCAAGGGTGTGGCCAGGAGATGGTTCGAATAATGGAAAAAGCTAAGAGGAGAGGAAGCGCCATTGTTGGCTTAGGGAGTGTTCGAGGAAGCTTTCTTGGGGTGCTTTCCAAGAGAATAGAAGGAGGCCAAAGGTAAGCGAGTTCTTGAATCTAAAATAGGGATCCATGATTGTGCAAGAGTATGGACTTAAGTTTACTCAGCTATAGTTTAGATTAGATGAGATGAGTTTAGATGAGTCTGATTCGATTGATGAGGTTAATGGGTTAGATGGGTCATTGGTCTACTCTTTATTCTTGCTTTAGATAGACATTTGATATGTTGATTGGTTTCCATATTGAGTTGATTGTTGTTTCCATATTATTCTACTTGTTTTGGTTTTATTTAACTATTTTACATACCAAACATTCCACATATTGGCGCCACTTTAGTGTTGTATCATTTTATGATATAGATACATAGGATAGAGATCATCTGCTAGCGCATCATTGAGGATCTTTGGACATTTAGTGGATTAGTGAGCCTCCCCTACTTCGGAGGATTCATTCACTTTATTTTTGTCTTACTTTAGAGTTAGAATTATTTAGCTTAATTTTGATTGAGGTAGCCATGGTTCTATCATTGGCACCACTTGATAGTAATAGAGGCTTCATGGTCTAGAGTCGAAATTTAATGTTAAGACATGTTGAACTAGTTTCTTTCTACTAGCATTTTATTTATAATATTATCATTGAGACTAGATCAGATCTGCCCACTACTTTCTTTAGTCTTCCACTGATTGTCTTGAGTTTATTGATTGAATGAATGTAATGAGGCCAAGTGATTCGCTTGGAAATTAACAATAGTCTCTGAGTACCGGTTATGTCTAAGGTACCTTCCCGGGGCGTGAAAACAACAATTTTGGAAGACAACAATCCACAAAATATGATGTATGATGAACTGCATGGTACCCTCATGGAATATGAGCAAAATCACATTCATCGATATTAGAAAGATGACATGAAAAAATCAGTTGTCTTTAATATTAAATTCGGCACTAAGGAAGACGAGCTGGACAAAACCAATAATAAGGGGATAACACTGATCACTCATGGAGTAAGGTAGATGGTCAGGCAATGGAGATAAGAGCCACAATAGGAGTCAAGGTAAATAAGTAAAATGCGATCGATGCTACTACTGTGGAAGGCCAGGACAAATCTGTCAAACTGCCCTGAATTGAGAAGAAAAAACTCCCGCAGAGGTGACAACCTAAAGTCCTTAGGCACATGGAGTGATGAATAAGGATTTGAGGAAGATTCAGCTGAAGCTGAAAACATCTGCTTCATGTCACTCAGAGAAACTAGTGAGGTAAGAACCCCAAAATGTTTTTACGATCTTGTCACGACCCAAGCCTAGGGCCTAGACATGACACGACGAATGGGATGTCCAAGGACTACCCAAACAAGCCTTTTAGCATGTCATGTACATATCCTTAGTTGTAGAAGCAATATAAGCCAATAACAAGAGTTAAGTATTTAAAAAGAGAAGCAGGACTTGGGAAGTCTTAGATAAATAAAAGCATAAAAAGAGTCGAGCTTAAAAGCATATACGACCTATTATCCAACAATACCTTTACTTTAGAATAGAACAAGGGCCAAGACACTTCCCAGGCTTACCTTCATGATAATAAGTGTTCAACATAAAAAGAAAAGTCTCAACATAGCATGAGCAATATATCTATTGTCCTCGGAACTGAGGACTCACCAAAATAAGCTTTCTTCAAAGTACCTAACTAGCCACATGGCGGAGGATGATCGAAAGGAGCTCTGTTCCCTATATGGTAATATCATGCAGGCATAGATTATGCGTTAGTACTTGGAATGTACTAAGTATGCAAGGTGCAACATATCAAAGACATAATCCATACTATTCAAAATGCATAATCATAATCAATAGATATATAATCTCAGTATAACATGCATGATCAATGCTTGTAACAAAACATACTTGTAAAATGTTTAAATTGCATAATATATCATACATATGTGGGAAGATACCGTAACCGACATAGACCAAGCAAGCTACTGCTTAGAATCCAAGACATGATAATCCTTTGGTGAAGTGACGAGGCAGGACACCCCCTCGTTGAGGTGACCGGATATGACACCCCCGACGAAGTGTGGTCTACATGCCAAGGCAAACCAACCATGATAACATGAACTAGATGGATCCACTAGAAAAGCCAATTTAGGGAAATAATATCATCCTATGGTGGCACATAGTTTAGAGACTAAAGAATTTATATAAGGAACCCTTGAGTCGACCTATTATCTTAAGCCTCAATCAGTGTTAAGTCTAATCCCGCAGAATACTTAAAATAATCATACTTTAATCATAACATGAATAACTTGTAAGAGTCATGATGACTTGACATGAGTAGCTCATTACATGCTTGACCTCTTCTAGTGATATTAACTTGAACTTGAATATGAGGGTAAAATAATAGTCATGCTTGATCCCTCAAATTGAAATGAATAGCTCACAAGAGGATAAAATCTTGATATAGGGCTCAACTTGTCACTTGTAAAATCATAGATAATTTTCATGAATTTGATACATGCTTGAAGTCCTTAATCATCATGATATCACTTTGCTTGTAAATCATTTAATTGTTTATCAACAAAGAATTCTTGTCATGTAATTTCATCAAACACATGTGGGTTCATGAAACTTGTTCAAAATCATGCAACTCAAGAGTAAAACAAGAAGAGTAAACTCATTTTAAATCAGCCCACCAATATTGTAATAAAACCCTCATTTAGGGTATCTTGAAATTCATCTGAAAATTCACAATAGTTCATGGTTTTCATAATTCATATCAGGCATAAATTCAATAGGTATAAAGCAACTCATGGTATGATACTAAAATAGATATTCATGCATAATCAATCAATACTTGATATACCCTAACATTATTTATGTTCATAATTCATAAGAATAGATATCCATAAATAATAGAACTTGAAATCATGCAATTTTCATGAAAAGAGAAGGTTGGGCTCCATGGGTGAAAGAACCCATGAATGAAGACCACATACTCTAAACTTTGAATTTCTAAGATGGGTTCTTGATTTCCGAAATTGAGCTTGAAATCCTTGAATTTGAATAAGAGATTTGATAAAGTTTTGGAGAGATTTTAGAGAAGGTTGTGTGAATTCTAGAGTTAAAAATGACTAAATATGGATGATTTCACGTTTAAATGATCATTGGATTATAACCGCAATACCCTTGAACTATGTTGGAAAAACAGGGAAAATAATGCACTGGTTCGCTCTACAAGCATGATGCGGACAAAACGTGGAGCACAAGTTGAACAGTGGCGCGCCCCAGGCGCGTCACGGTATTGATGCAAAGGGCTACAAAAAATAAAAAATTAGCAAAAATTATTTTTCGTTATGGGTCTTCTAAAATCCGAGTAATACCCATTCCCCACTTATTTATCCCTCCAATCAAGAATATGAAGTCGATTTTTCGTAATCACGCACGAATTTTGAGCTATATGGAAATTACGATTATGGATCATGTTGATACACAATCTTTACCCAATATTTTAAAATTTCTTACTTTTTATGTTAATATTTTAAAATAGTTTAAAATACTTTTTGGGTGAATTTAGTTTAATTTTTATAGTCGCTTTTATTTTTTAAAATATTAATTAGGATTCTAATTAGTTTAATTCTAAATTGTAATGCAGTATAATAATTCTTTACTTTGTTCAGATATAATTTATTTGCGTATGTCCAATCAGTCCACGCCCATGTCTTATGGTGCATTAGTTTAGATTTTGGAATATATATAATTTTATCACTGCAGTTGTGTAGGATAGATTCTAATTTTAAAAAAAATCTAAAATAATAAAAAAAATAGCTCTTCTTCCTTTTTAATTTTTCGGCGCACGTCGCCGAAAGCCGGCGAAAATTCCGGCGGCCTCTTCTTCCTTGCTCCACCAGTCCACCATTTTCACCACCCTTCCACCTCCTTCACAGCTCCCTCTCCTTCACGTCACCACGCCGGCGCCCCAGCCACCAAACTGTCATGATCCAACCCCGGGCCATGACTAGTGTCGTTTAGACACCTAGACCAACGTTCAAACACACGTCTCATCCGCACATATATGAACTCTATCGAAATTTCAGCAGAGTTTCCTCTATTTTACTGTCTATCCACACCTGCAGCAGCACCCAGAATATAAAGACAACACACATATATACATATATACATATCAACGCGGACCGA